>JAVDOI010000241.1:0-97500 GCA_032191485.1 Leptoclinus maculatus | reverse complement strand
GGGACGATGAGCGACAGCTGCTTCTCACTGATACTGAGTCGGATTAAAAGACTCTTCATCCTCCTCCTCCTCACTTTTCACTCCTTTTCTTTCACTCTTCCTTCAGCACTCCAGCTCTGTTTTCTTCACTTTAAATTCCTGCCAACCTGCAATCATCTCTGTCAGCAGCACAATGTCATTCTACCGCACACTGAGAAGTACACACTGAACTACACACACGTCTACACGCACACAATGAGCACAATGTCATTCTACCGCACACTGAGAAGTACACACTGAACTACACACACACAGCTACACACCCGGTGTGAGATGAGACTCGGTGTCAGCTGGAAAAATGAAAACATCATCTTGAAAAGAAGAATCAGAGAGACAGTGAAGGATCACAGACCGTCACTATAGCAATAGATCCGTCTGTCTGTCTAACACTGAGGACTGATAGAGGACCGGTATAGAGACATGGATCTAGTCTAACACTGAGGACTGATAGAGGACCGGTATAGAGACATGGATCTAGTCTAACACTGAGGACTGATAGAGGACCGGTATAGAGACATGGATCTAGTCTAACACTGAGGACTGATAGAGGACCGGTATAGAGACATGGATCTAGTCTAACACTGAGGACTGATAGAGGACCGGTATAGAGACATGGATCTAGTCTAACACTGAGGACTGATAGAGGACCGGTATAGAGACATGGATCTAGTCTAACACTGAGGACTGATAGAGGACCGGTATAGAGACATGGATCTAGTCTAACACTGAGGACTGATAGAGGACCGGTATAGAGACATGGATCTAGTCTAACACTGAGGACTGATAGAGGACCGGTATAGAGACATGGATCTAGTCTAACACTGAGGACTGATAGAGGACCGGTATAGAGACATGGATCTAGTCTAACACTGAGGACTGATAGAGGACCGGTATAGAGACATGGATCTAGTCTAACACTGAGGACTGATAGAGGACCGGTATAGAGACATGGATCTAGTCTAACACTGAGGACTGATAGAGGACCGGTATAGAGACATGGATCTAGTCTAACACTGAGGACTGATAGAGGACCGGTATAGAGACATGGATCTAGTCTAACACTGAGGACTGATAGAGGACCGGTATAGAGACATGGATCTAGTCTAACACTGAGGACTGATAGAGGACCGGTATAGAGACATGGATCTAGTCTAACACTGAGGACTGATAGAGGACCGGTATAGAGACATGGATCTAGTCTAACACTGAGGACTGATAGAGGACCGGTATAGAGACATGGATCTAGTCTAACACTGAGGACTGATAGAGGACCGGTATAGAGACATGGATCTAGTTTAACACTGAGGACTGATAGAGGACCGGTATAGAGACATGGATCTAGTCTAACACTGAGGACTGATAAACCCGGCTGCTGGTCTCTGCTGGTCTCTCTTGTTATCGGTGGTGTTTCTCTCTAACAGGTTTACACAGCTGACATGAGGAAGAGGAAGAGTGAGGTTTGATGAGCTGCTGTCAGCAGGAGATTGTGTTTGGGTTAGTTCCCTGTCTGTCTGTGTGTGTAGGTGTGTGTGTGTGTGTGTGTGTGTGTGTGTGTGTGTGGGTGGGTGTGTGTGTGTGTGTGTGCACGTATGATTGTGTTCATTCCCTCTCTCCTCTATGAGCTCATGCCAAAATAAGCTCATTACCATCACAGGAGCCAAGGCTGGAATTCAGAAATTCATTAGCTCAACGATTTGCATAGTCTCGCTTTCCTCTGCAACTGTGTGTGTGTGTGTGTATGTGTGTGTGTGTGTATTTGTGTGTAGCTGCAGGCTCTTAAACCCACTCCTACCTGCTCCTCTGTCATGGTTTCTCCTCCTCTTGTGTGGCTGAATTCAAACGTTCCTCTTCGCTCTGCTGAAGGTTTGAGCTCCGGCTCGATTCATGTTCAAAGAACTCCAGTCTGAGAAGCACAGACGGACAATTACTGCAACAAAGGCATGACCGACAGGGAGAGAAGCTTTAATTGAGTTAAAATTGAGTTTCTGAATAGATCATTGTGTTAATTTCAGAATAAATACAGTTCTTTGCTGGCAGGGTGCACTCCAGCTGAGAAGAGGGAAGATATGAAATCTTTCTCATGGCCCTTTTTCTGCTCTTTTTCATTTCTCCTCCAGCAGCGGATTCATTTTCTGTCCCGAGTTTATCTTTGAGGATAATAACGTGATCTCTGCTTCGCCTGAGGTACGATATCACAGACTCAGCTGAGAGGAACCTGCAGTACCACGTCTCCTGTGTTTGCTTTCATCACTTCATCAATTAATGACGAAGGTGATGAGTGAGTGTGGGTCACTGTTCTTTTTATCTCATCTGCTCAGGTGAGCTTTATTCTGTCTGGCTCAAGAGCACTTCAGCAGAGCAGATGATAGAGGAGAATGTTCCAGATCGCTCACTTCATCGGAGCGTTCATACAGCTCAATAACTCATTTCTATTTATGGACACCGAAAGAATCATAATTTCTCCTTGTTCTATACCTGCCCGGGTACTCTGCACTCTACCTGCCCGGGTACTCTGCACTCTACCTGCCCGGGTACTCTGTTCACTACCTGCCCGGGTACTCTGCACTCTACCTGCCCGGGTACTCTGTTCACTACCTGCCCGGGTACTCTGCACTCTACCTGCTCGGGTACTCTGTTCACTACCTGTTCAGGTACTCTGTTCACTACCTGCTCAGGTACTCTGTTCACTACCTGCCCGGGTACTCTGTTCACTACCTGCTCAGGTACTCTGTTCACTACCTGCTCAGGTACTCTGTTCACTACCTGTTCAGGTACTCTGTTCACTACCTGCTCAGGTACTCTGCACTATACCTGCCCGGGTACTCTGTTCACTACCTGCCCGGGTACTCTGTTCACTACCTGCTCGGGTACTCTGTTCACTACCTGCCCGGGTACTCTGTTCACTACCTGCCCGGGTACTCTGTTCACTACCTGCCCGGGTACTCTGTTCACTACCTGCCCGGGTACTTTGCACTCTACCTGCCCGGGTACTCTGCACTCTACCTGCCCGGGTACTCTGTTCACTACCTGCCCGGGTACTCTGCACTCTACCTGCCCGGGTACTCTGTTCACTACCTGCTCAGGTACTCTGTTCACTACCTGCTCAGGTACTCTGTTCACTACCTGCTCGGGTACTCTGCACTCTACCTGCCCGGGTACTCTGCACTCTACCTGCCCGGGTACTCTGTTCACTACCTGGCCGGGTACTCTGCACTCTACCTGCCCGGGTACTCTGTTCACTACCTGGCCGGGTACTCTGCACTCTACCTGCCCGGGTACTCTACACTCTACCTGCTCGGGTACTCTGTTCACTACCTGTTCAGGTACTCTGTTCACTACCTGCTCAGGTACTCTGTTCACTACCTGCCCGGGTACTCTGCACTCTACCTGCCCGGGTACTCTGCACTCTACCTGCCCGGGTACTCTGCACTCTACCTGCCCGGGTACTCTGTTCACTACCTGCCCGGGTACTCTGCACTCTACCTGCCCGGGTACTCTGTTCACTACCTGCCCGGGTACTCTGCACTCTACCTGCTCGGGTACTCTGTTCACTACCTGTTCAGGTACTCTGTTCACTACCTGCTCAGGTACTCTGTTCACTACCTGCCCGGGTACTCTGTTCACTACCTGCTCAGGTACTCTGTTCACTACCTGCCCGGGTACTCTGTTCACTACCTGTTCAGGTACTCTGTTCACTACCTGCTCAGGTACTCTGCACTCTACCTGCCCGGGTACTCTGTTCACTACCTGCCCGGGTACTCTGTTCACTACCTGTTCAGGTACTCTGTTCACTACCTGCTCAGGTACTCTGTTCACTACCTGTTCAGGTACTCTGTTCACTACCTGCTCAGGTACTCTGCACTCTACCTGCCCGGGTACTCTGTTCACTACCTGCCCGGGTACTCTGTTCACTACCTGCTCGGGTACTCTGTTCACTACCTGCCCGGGTACTCTGTTCACTACCTGCCCGGGTACTCTGTTCACTACCTGCCCGGGTACTCTGTTCACTACCTGCCCGGGTACTCTGCACTCTACCTGCCCGGGTACTCTGCACTCTACCTGCCCGGGTACTCTGTTCACTACCTGCCCGGGTACTCTGCACTCTACCTGCCCGGGTACTCTGTTCACTACCTGCTCAGGTACTCTGTTCACTACCTGCTCAGGTACTCTGTTCACTACCTGCTCGGGTACTCTGCACTCTACCTGCCCGGGTACTCTGCACTCTACCTGCCCGGGTACTCTGTTCACTACCTGCCCGGGTACTCTGCACTCTACCTGCCCGGGTACTCTGTTCACTACCTGCCCGGGTACTCTGCACTCTACCTGCTCGGGTACTCTGTTCACTACCTGTTCAGGTACTCTGTTCACTACCTGCTCAGGTACTCTGTTCACTACCTGCCCGGGTACTCTGCACTCTACCTGCCCGGGTACTCTGCACTCTACCTGCCCGGGTACTCTGCACTCTACCTGCCCGGGTACTCTGTTCACTACCTGCCCGGGTACTCTGCACTCTACCTGCCCGGGTACTCTGTTCACTACCTGCCCGGGTACTCTGCACTCTACCTGCTCGGGTACTCTGTTCACTACCTGTTCAGGTACTCTGTTCACTACCTGCTCAGGTACTCTGTTCACTACCTGCCCGGGTACTCTGTTCACTACCTGCTCAGGTACTCTGTTCACTACCTGCCCGGGTACTCTGTTCACTACCTGTTCAGGTACTCTGTTCACTACCTGCTCGGGTACTCTGCACTCTACCTGCCCGGGTACTCTGTTCACTACCTGCCCGGGTACTCTGTTCACTACCTGTTCAGGTACTCTGTTCACTACCTGCTCAGGTACTCTGTTCACTACCTGTTCAGGTACTCTGTTCACTACCTGCTCAGGTACTCTGCACTCTACCTGCCCGGGTACTCTGTTCACTACCTGCCCGGGTACTCTGTTCACTACCTGCTCGGGTACTCTGTTCACTACCTGCCCGGGTACTCTGTTCACTACCTGCCCGGGTACTCTGTTCACTACCTGCCCGGGTACTCTGTTCACTACCTGCCCGGGTACTCTGCACTCTACCTGCCCGGGTACTCTGCACTCTACCTGCCCGGGTACTCTGTTCACTACCTGCCCGGGTACTCTGCACTCTACCTGCCCGGGTACTCTGTTCACTACCTGCTCAGGTACTCTGTTCACTACCTGCTCAGGTACTCTGTTCACTACCTGCTCGGGTACTCTGCACTCTACCTGCCCGGGTACTCTGCACTCTACCTGCCCGGGTACTCTGTTCACTACCTGCTCAGGTACTCTGTTCACTACCTGCTCAGGTACTCTGTTCACTACCTGCTCGGGTACTCTGCACTCTACCTGCCCGGGTACTCTGCACTCTACCTGCCCGGGTACTCTGTTCACTACCTGCCCGGGTACTCTGCACTCTACCTGCCCGGGTACTCTGTTCACTACCTGCCCGGGTACTCTGCACTCTACCTGCTCGGGTACTCTGTTCACTACCTGTTCAGGTACTCTGTTCACTACCTGCTCAGGTACTCTGTTCACTACCTGCCCGGGTACTCTGTTCACTACCTGCTCAGGTACTCTGTTCACTACCTGCTCAGGTACTCTGTTCACTACCTGTTCAGGTACTCTGTTCACTACCTGCTCAGGTACTCTGCACTCTACCTGCCCGGGTACTCTGTTCACTACCTGCCCGAGTACTCTGTTCACTACCTGCTCGGGTACTCTGTTCACTAGCTGCCCGGGTACTCTGTTCACTACCTGCCCGGGTACTCTGTTCACTACCTGCCCGGGTACTCTGTTCACTACCTGCCCGGGTACTCTGCACTCTACCTGCCCGGGTACTCTGCACTCTACCTGCCCGGGTACTCTGTTCACTACCTGCCCGGGTACTCTGTTCACTACCTGCTCAGGTACTCTGTTCACTACCTGCTCAGGTACTCTGTTCACTACCTGCTCAGGTACTCTGTTCACTACCTGCTCGGGTACTCTGCACTCTACCTGCCCGGGTACTCTGCACTCTACCTGCCCGGGTACTCTGTTCACTACCTGCTCAGGTACTCTGTTCACTACCTGCTCAGGTACTCTGTTCACTACCTGCTCGGGTACTCTGCACTCTACCTGCCCGGGTACTCTGCACTCTACCTGCCCGGGTACTCTGTTCACTACCTGCTCAGGTACTCTGTTCACTACCTGCTCAGGTACTCTGTTCACTACCTGCTCGGGTACTCTGCACTCTACCTGCCCGGGTACTCTGCACTCTACCTGCCCGGGTACTCTGCACTCTACCTGCCCGGGTACTCTGTTCACTACCTGCTCAGGTACTCTGATCTATACCTGCTCGGGTACTCCGAGTTAACGAGTTAAAAACTTGTTAACAATGTGTTAAAACGTGTTAAGTTAAAAATGTGTTAACAATGTGTTATAAATGTGTTAAAAACATGTCAACAAGTTAACAATTTGTTAACTTGTTAAATTTGTCAACAAGTTAACAATTTGTTAAAAAATGTGTGAACAGTGTGTTAACAATGTGTTAGCAATGTGTTCAAAACATGATAACAATGTGTTAAAAACATAACATGTTGTCGTGTTAACATGTTGTTAACAGCTTGTTGACATGTTTAACAATGTTAACACGTAATTACACCATTATGAACAGTGTCATCGTGTTAAAATATAAAAATGTTAACATGTGTTAAAAACATGTTAACAAAGTGTTAGCTACTAGTGTGGTAGATTGTGGTGTGTTGTGCTACTAGTACACTAGAAATACTCTAAAATATAACAGCCCGTTGTCACTCCCAAGTCATCACAAACAGCAGCTGGGTCGGTGGCTCTGAGCGTCACACTATGAGTTTACGTGGCCGATGATGAACAAATACAAAAGCTACTGAAGGATTCGTTATCGTCGCACAGAGCTCAAAACTTCATCCCTCTTGGATATCAAAACTTTGTTTACAAGAATATTTGGTTTCCATTTCAACTCACATGCAGCTGAAACGAAGAAAAGACTTATGTCTTCAGCTGAAAGATTGTGATTTACTTCTTCAATTATTTCAGTTCAGTTCACAGAGGAAGAACAATGTCAGGCTGCTGTCTCTCTCACACACACAATAACCTGAGTAAGTGTGTTCAATACCTAAAGACTCTAGTCTCTAACCTGAGTGTGTGTGTTCGATACCTAAAGACTCTAGAATCTAACCTGAGTGTGTGTGTTCGATACCTAAAGACGCTCTAGTCTCTAACCTGAGTGTGTGTGTTCAATACCTAAAGACTCTAGTCTCTAACCTGAGTGTGTGTGTTCGATAACTAAAGAATCTAGTCTCTAACCAGAGTGAATGTGTTCGATACCTAAAGACTCTAGTATCTATCCTGAGTGAATGTGTTCGATACCTAAAGACTCTAGTATCTATCCTGAGTGAATGTGTTCGATACCTAAAGACTTTAGTCTCTATCCTGAGTGAATGTGTTCGATACCTAAAGACTCTAGTCTCTATCCTGAGTGAATGTGTTCGATACCTAAATACTCTAGTCTCTAACCTGAGTGAATGTGTTCCATACCTAAAGACTCTAGTCTCTATCCTGAGTGAATGTGTTCGATACCTAAAGACTCTAGTCTCTAACCTGAGTGAATGTGTTCGATACCTAAAGACTCTAGTATCTATCCTGAGTGAATGTGTTCGATACCTAAAGACTCTAGTCTCTATCCTGAGTGAATGTGTTCGATACCTAAAGACTCTAGTCTCTAACCTGAGTGAATGTGTTCAATACCTAAAGACTCTAGTCTCTATCCTGAGTGAATGTGTTCGATACCTAAAGACTCTAGTCTCTAACCTGAGTGAATGTGTTCGATACCTAAAGACTCTAGTATCTATCCTGAGTGAATGTGTTCGATACCTAAAGACTCTAGTCTCTATCCTGAGTGAATGTGTTCGATACCTAAAGACTCTAGTCTCTAACCTGAGTGAATGTGTTCAATACCTAAAGACTCTCGTATCTATCCTGAGTGAATGTGTTCGATACCAAAAGACTCTAGTATCTATCCTGAGTGAATGTGTTCGATACCTAAAGACTCTAGTCTCTATCCTGAGTGAATGTGTTCGATACCTAAAGACTCTATAGTCTCTAACCTGAGTGTGTGTGTTCGATACCTAAGGACTCTCTAGTCTCTAACCTGAGTGTGTGTGTTCGATACCTAAAGACTCTAGTCTCTAACCTGAGTGTGTGTGTTCGATACCTAAAGACTCTAGAATCTAACCTCAGTGTGTGTGTTCGATACCTAAAGACTCTAGTCTCTAACCTGAGTGTGTGTGTTCGATACCTAAAGACTCTAGAATCTAACCTGAGTGTGTGTGTTCGATACCTAAAGACGCTCTAGTCTCTAACCTGAGTGTGTGTGTTCAATACCTAAAGACTCTAGTCTCTAACCTGAGTGTGTGTGTTCAATACCTAAAGACTCTAGAATCTAACCTGAGTGAATGTGTTCGATACCTAAAGACGCTCTAGTCTCTAACCTGAGTGTGTGTGTTCGATACCTAAAGACTCTAGAATCTAACCTGAGTGTGTGTGTTCGATACCTAAAGACGCTCTAGTCTCTAACCTGAGTGTGTGTGTTCAATACCTAAAGACTCTAGTCTCTAACCTGAGTGTGTGTGTTCAATACCTAAAGACTCTAGAATCTAACCTGAGTGAATGTGTTCGATACCTAAAGACGCTCTAATCTCTAACCTGAGTGTGTGTGTTCAATACCTAAAGACTCTAGTCTCTAACCTGAGTGTGTGTGTTCAATACCTAAAGACTCTAGAATCTAACCTGAGTGAATGTGTTCGATACCTAAAGACGCTCTAATCTCTAACCTGAGTGTGTGTGTTCGATACCTAAGGACTCTCTAGTCTCTAACCTGAGTGTGTGTGTTCAATACCTAAAGACGCTCTAGTCTCTAACCTGAGTGTGTGTGTTCAATCCCTAAATACGCTCTAGTCTCTAACCTGAGTGTGTGTGTTCAATACCTAAAGACGCTCTAGTCTCTAACCTGAGTGTGTGTGTTCAATACCTAAAGACTCTAGTCTCTAACCTGAGTGTGTGTGTTCAATACCTAAAGACGCTCTAGTCTCTAACCTGAGTGTGTGTGTTCAATACCTAAAGACGCTCTAGTCTCTAACCTGAGTGTGTGTGTTCAATACCTAAAGACGCTCTAGTCTAGGGTTATAATTAATACTAATTAACAACCATCTATGTTTACATGTTTTCACAGTCTGTCTGCAAATGAATGACTCATCTCAGGTGTCTCCGTCAGCTGCTTTGCATTAATGTGTGAATGTGTTTGAGTCCCTTTGAAATGTTCCCGTCCTCTCAGAGCTTCATGTGATGATTAAATAATTATCTTCTGTCATGACAAAGATTATAAAGGAGAAAGTGACGTTGTGTTTCAGTGTCATGGCCTCCTGCTGGAAGTAAAAGGGACTAATGAAGTATTTCAAGTGTTTTCTACCATCGGTCTAAAGTGTTTTTTTCACCTCCAGGTATTTGTTACATATTTGTGGGATATTTTCTCCCCTCACAGATCCACATGAACACAATATTTCTACCAAATATCTGAGATCAGCATTTGACTGAAATAGTCTGATGTTTATCATGTTAAGGTTAGCGTGTTAGCATGCTAACATTAGCACAGTCCAGCTGATCAACATTAACATGTTGACCTGATGATGAAAAGTCAATAAAGATATTAAAATCATCCTAAATGATGAAGCATGTTTCATCTCCATCCATCCCATAATAGTTGAGATGTTGCTGATGTAACTGAGAAGCTGCCAGTCGATCAGAAGCTATAAATAAACTGTGATATTGTTATTACTAACGTGCACGAATTAGCCCGTTTAAAAATAAAAGCATGAGAGCAACATGGAGGCTGGATCGTTATGTTGGTTTAGTGAGACTCGGTCATGTGACTTTAATAAACAGATCATATTCCAGAAACCAAACCACAGTCCTCTGCTATGATTTGAGTTTTTAGAAGATATCCTCACCAGATGTGAGTTGTTGTCTCCATCCGTCTCTTTAACGATCACACCTGAGTTTACAGGTAGAAATGATCGATGGCTGCAGAAACAGGAAGTAGTGATAACGAGCTGTCTCACCCCAAAGTTCAACTCTCTCTGCTGACAAACGAGACAATTATGGTGTTTTTGTAAGCTGCAGAGTTTATGACACATTATTATTATTAACTCCACTCTGGGTCTTATTCTCAAAGTTCTCCATGACGTCATCATTTACAGTAACATTACAGCGATGTCAGAGACTAAACTTTCTACTTATAATAAATGATCCGTCTGGTGACATGTTGAAACATCTTCATCGTCTCTGAACATAAAATCTAATAAAACGACTTCATGTCGCTGAAACACGTCGAAGTTTAACGAGAAGAAAAGATTCAGATTAAAGTGATTTAATGTTTCAGCCTGAAAGTAAAGAAATAATGAAATTAGTTCTGACTGAAGCAATTCTACACACACACACACACACACACACACACACAGATGATACGTCTCTCTTATGAGGCTTCAGAGGCTTCAGCGTGATATCAAACATGGCGCCGGTTAAACCAGCAATTACACTCTCCACCTGAGGGAAGAGGGGGGGGGCAGATATAGTGGGAGTGTGTGAGAATAAAGTGTAATGAAAACAGATTACAGAGCTGAATGAGATGTGTTCTGTGAGAACGTTCAGGTGTGTGTGAGCAGAGAGACACGAACCCAAAGCAAAACTGGTAGAGCGCAAAAGTCCAACAAACGTGTACAAAAATCCAAAAAACAAGGTACGGGAAAAACATCAAACGGAATAAGGATCTTAAAAAACAATGATGAGGGAGACATGTCTGACCAACACAGGGAACATACCATGGATGAGCATCTCAGAGGAACACAGGGTTCAGGTGATTAGACACAATCTCACGTCTATATATATATATATATATATATATATATTACGTGACATTACATTTTTTATTATCGATCCCGAATTTGCAACATCTGCTTTTCCGTAAACAAAGAACCAGCTGGACGAGAACAACAGAGGTCTGAACTCGAACAGGTCAGCAGATAAAAACAAAAATTCTCCAAAAAGAACCTTGAAGTAGTTTGCTAACAGTAAAGAGACAGAGAGAGATCATGCCTCTTCATCATGCCTCTTCATCAGAACCTGAAGCAGCGACTCTGAACAACTGAAAGTAAAGTGATGAAGAAGAAAAGATGAAGAAAGATAAGAACAGATGAAGAAGAAACACGACCAACACATGATCTATTATTGTTCTTAATGAACATCAGTACATTATGTAACTTTAATGTGTATACAGTAGATGTGTGCATATACACACACACACACACACACACACACACACACACACACACACACACACACACACACACACACACACACACACACACACACTCACACACACACACACACACACACACACACACACACACACACTCACACACACACACACACACACACACACACACACACACACACACACACACACACACACACACACACACACACACACACACACACACACACACACACACACACACACACACACACACACACACACACACACACACACACACTCACTCTGTGACGTCTCGTTAACGTGACTTTGAGCTCGGGGATGTTACGTTACCGTTACTTTTTGTCAATTAAAACTAATAAAAATGAATATTAAAAGTTTTTAGTGTTGTGGACACAAATTTTAATAAATGCATCCATGATCCATTTTGATGGAAGGAGTGTTGTTTATTACATTACATGCTATTAATACTACTTCTATTCATTTGAATCATTTTCATCCTGGAACATCGTCCCAATTATCAAAGTAGTTCCTCTCTGAATGAAAATCCGTCTGTACTGTAGGACATAAATAATACATTTTACATAATAAATAATACTATATATTGTGTGGATTCATAATTTGATTAGTTTCTGTCAAGAGCTTCAAACTGAAGGCGATTAATAATTCATCTCTGAATTTTAAAGATAAATGATTCATGCACCAAACAATGTAGGCTTCTGTGTGTGTGTGTGTGTGTGTGTGTGTGTGTGTGTGTGTGTGTGTGTGTGTGTGTTCTTCTTGATTCAAGTGTGTAGCCGACTCCGTGCTCCTCAACACACCACACCATCTTCACCAGTTCAGGTTTACTCAAACGTACTTTATTTACAAACTTAAACAAAAGTTCACACCGTGCGCTCTCTGCTGCCACACAGGCCAGTGTGCATCAATCAGTCTGACTTTCGTGGGCTGGTGTTGGTCTACCTCTCTGTCCTCTCTGTGTCTCACCGGCCACCAGAGCTCCATCCTGCTACTGCTTAAAAGGAATGAGGGATAATTAGCAATTAACCAATTAAACCTGGCACTGTTCCCTTGAACCACTCCCACAGATCTCTCCACTGCAGCAGAGCACAGACCACGCCCACCACCACATACCTTCACCGCCCGACTTAGGCCGGGGAGCCGTCCGGCCAAGCCTACTCCCCCCCCTTTGTGAGCGGGAAAGGAAGTCTGCCACAGCCATCTGCGCCCCCGGCTTATGGATCACCTTGAACTTAAAAGGCTGTAACACCAGATACCACCGAGTGATCCGGTTGTACAGGCGTTGTTGACGTTCCTGGGCCCTGAGCAAATTCTCCCGTGAACATTGCCCCAGTGTGTGGAGTTTTGCTCTCAGGTCCAGGACATATTGAATTTCATTTTTGCTTGGGCTCGGACCGTCCTCCCAGTTTTCCTTTACTAGGTCCAGCACCCCACATGGTTTTCTGCCAAACAGCAGTTCAAAGGGAGAAGATCCTGTGGAGGCCTGGGGCACCTCCCGCACTGCAAAAAACAGAGGGTCGAGCCATTTATCCCAATTGCCGACATCATCGTGTATGAACTTACGGATCATGGACTTCAAGATTTTATTCAGGCGCTCGACAAGGCCGTCGGTTTGTGGATGGTACCCACCAGTGGTGGGCCGTCAGTGTTTACAAACCAGATGTTATTGCACTTTTGTTCATACAGCAGTACTTTTAAAATATAAGTGCGCAATACACTACTTTTGAATTCATTATTGAATTTTGCGCATAACAATGCGATTAATCGCGATTAAAAATTGTAATCGTTGCCCAGCACTAATATATATATATATATATAATATACACATATACTATATAGCTTAATGTGAAATCATGCTCTCAAAGGGAAATAACGATGGGAAAAAAAGCTCCATATCGTGTGCGTGTGTGTGTGTCTAACCCATGTTAATGTGTGTGAGCATGCGTGACTTTTACATCGTTATTTCAATTATTTGTGTGTAGTGTAGTTGAGAATACTTTGTGACAGCTCATGAATTATTCTGGTCCTGTTCAGGACGCGTGTTTATCTACCCTTTAGACACACACACACACACACACACACACACACACACACACACACACACACACACACACACACACACACACACACACACACACACACACACACACACACACACACACACACACACACACAGCTCCATTGAAATGATAATGCCACAGATAATTAAGAGTGATACAGAAATACAAAATGGATGAGATTGTCCTGGTTTGAGTCTAATTAAAGGTTCCTCAGCCTCTTTAGTGGAAAATGAATATTAATGCTAAGAGAAAAATACACTTGTGTATGTTGGCTTCTTCTTCTCTCTCTCACACACACACACACACACACACACACACACAGAATACATAATGCAGTGGTGACAGGAAGCAGGCGTTGACCCACAGACAGAAACATGAATCAAACAGAGGAAATATTAGAACATAAATATGATTAAATCCGGTGAATAAACAGGATTGTTTCAGTTTAATTCATTAAATCATATTATCACATTATAAACTGTGTTATATTATATATTTTATTGAATCTTTTGTTGTTTTTTATATATGTTGTTATATATGTTTTGTCTCTTAAGTTCAGGTTGCTATTGCAGATAAACACAAGTCAAATATGTACACACACATATATATATATATATATATATATATATACTGTATGTATATATTTGACTTGTGTTTATATATATATATATATATAAACACACACATATACAGTATATATGTATATATCAGTGGTGGGCCGTCAGGGCCTGCAAAGCCTTCTCTGCTGGCCTAAACAGAATCACAAAGTTATATCTATTTTATAATTTAATAATTTTTCTTAAATACACTACATGTATTATAATTTATACAAATATTGTTCCCATTATCTTATTTTCTCATTGCACAGCTACTGTCTTCCTCAGTCGCTCTGCTTCCAGTGCAGCTTGTTTTAAGTAGAGCTTTTATCCAATCAGATTTCACCTCTGTGTCTCTAGGTAGAAGAGAGGCCCGAGGCCTGCAGACTCACAAGTGAATCCATGTGCAGTTTAAGTGAATGGGGACGATATTGTTGATTGTCATCGTGTTCAACCAATCAGATCTTTAGTTTGACATGTTGGCGTATTCTTTGACGTGTCAGAGCCTGCTAGCTGGCCCACAACTACGTCAGCATTACGTGCAGCTCAGTTTTCAGGTGCAGCTCTGCAGTGAGGTGCAGCGTGTGCTGTGATTGGTCAGTGGAGGAGCACGTGACTATTGTGAAATGAAATGTACAGCAGAGGCTTAGTCTGAGTAGTGAGAGTTCAAATTGAAAGATATGGAAGAAATTATGACATTGTTTGCATTTTGCTTGGTGTAGATTATTTATTTATTTACCTAGCTTTGTTTTTTTAACACTCAATGGCTGAAGGAGGAGAAACAGATTTGTGAGTTGTGAGTTAACCGTGGGATGAAACTCTTAGTCAACAAAGAAAGGAGGATGTGATCAGCATTAAGTCAACTGGTTTGTTTTTGTACATCTAATATCTGAATGGCCCTTGATTGTGTAGCAGAATGTGTGTTGCTGTTGTTTTCCCGTGAAGCTAGTTAGCGTAGCCTCTCAGAACACTTGCGGAGCCCCAGCTGTTTTTTTTGTGTTTTTGTTTGTTCCGGTTCAGAGGTCACAGCCCGTTGTCTCCTAGTGAGCGCAGAAAACATTATATTTACTACAATTTAAGCTTCTGCATTTTCCAAATGCATTAGTATTATTCAAGCGTATTGTTGTTTGTAAGCCTCGTACCGAACGGTTTAATACGAATACGTATATAGTTACAGCCCTAGAAATGAAAAATAACCGTAGCTGTGGCGCCATCATGAGGTTATTAGGTGGTATTTCAGCAGTGAAGGCCCAGGTATACAATGCACGGCCCACCACTGATATATATATATATATATAAACACACACATATACAGTATATATATATATATATATATATATATATATATATATAACTATCTTTGTTAGAGGACCTAAAATCAGACCTGTGACAACATCTATTAACATCACTGTCTCTCTTTCTGTCCATTCAACTTCATGTCTACAGGAGGATGGGGGGGGGGAATGAGGAAAGAAAACAAGGAGAGGAAAGAGGGGACTAGAAGAGGAGAGGAGACAAGGAAACAAGGAGAGGAAATGAGGAGTCTCCAAAGAGGATCATCAATATTATCAATCCAATCAATATCAATATGACGGTTTGTGTCTCTCGTCTACAGACGTTTGGGTTCGTCTTTCTTAAAGCTCATCTCTTGGGACACCTGGACCCACTTGGACTAGAATGAGACCTGCTGAGAAGCAGCGAGTCTCTCCAGCTCTAAGTTTATTATTAAACTCACAAAGAACAACAGCTCCTCCTTGTGGTCATCTGCAGATTCTCTGGAGATTCATTCAAAAAAAGTCTGCTCATTTCTTTGTATAAAATGTGTATATAAATATAATAAAAATAAATAATTTATGGTATGATTTACCGCAGTAAAAATATTCTCTTCAGAATGTATCAATGCATCAAGTACACGACAAATACACATAAAACTACAGAGCTCATTTAAATAAACTGATTGGAACAAATCAATGAAGACAGTAGTAGTACTAGTAGCAGTAGTATAATGAGGACTCACTTATTGATGACGTCTCCGGGTTCACTCACACCTGTTCAGGTGATTTGTTGACAGACGTCCTTTATTGATTTATTGATCGACTGAAACGATTAGTTGACAAACTGATTAATCCATCTCCAGAGAATTATAGTGACTTTATTATGTCAAAGATATTTTTTACTTTCACTGGTTCCACAAACACGTACTTCTGACACATTTCAGTCTTTTATTAGGCAAACTTTAATATCTTTCATATACAGCAAATGTTCCACATCTTGTTTATAGAACGAGCAACTAATCGATTAATAGACATAATAAAAATAATCATTTGTTGCCTTCAGAGGGATAAAACCTAGAAAATATTATAAAAGTATGAACAATAAGGTGAAGATCTGACAAACTGGTTCATGTCTTTGTTTCCGTCGGCTGAAGCTCAGGAAACAAAACCAAACTAGAGCTGAGTAACTTTAATCAAAGCCATAGAGTTTCATCAACAGAACCACGAAGACGTCTTCTGGTCTGAATCACAGCTGCTGTTAAAAATGAAACATCTTTCTGTTGATGAGCAGCAGGTTTCACACATTAGTGACGTCTCATCTTCGGTCCAGTCCACTCTAGTCCACTTCGATGGACTCGTTAGTCCAGCGTACAGAGTAACGAGGGAGAGGAGGAGGACCTCTCCTTCTGTCCTCCTCTGGAGGAGCACATCTGGACCTCCTGTCTTCTGGAGGAGCACATCTGGACCTCCTGTCCTCTGGAGGAGCACATCTGGACCTCCTGTCCTCTGGAGGAGCACATCTGGACCTCCTGTCCTCTGGAGGAGCACATCTGGACCTCCTGTCCTCTGGAGGAGGATATCTGGACCTCCTCTCCTCAGGAGGAGCAAATCTGGACCTCCTGTCCTCTGGAGGAGCATACGTGGACCTCCTCTCCTCTGGAGGAGCATACGTGGACCTCCTCTCCTCTGGAGGAGCATACCTGGACTTCCTCTCCTCTGGAGGAGCATACCTGGACTTCCTCTCCTCTGGAGGAGCATATCTGGACCTGCTGTCCTCTGGAGGAGCATATCTGGACCTGCTGTCCTCTGGAGGAGCATATCTGGACCTGTTGTCCTCTGGAGCTGGATATCTGGACCTGTTGTCCTCTGGAGCTGGATATCTGGACCTGTTGTCCTCTGGAGCTGGATATCTGGACCTGTTGTCCTCTGGAGGAGCACATCTGGACCTCCAATCCTCTGGAGGAGGATACCTGGAGCTCCTGTCCTCTGAGCGTGGGGTACTCCTCCACTGACTGTCAGCATTAGAGGGGGTCCATTGATAAGGGGGGTGAGAGGCTCCCATAGGTGGACCAGTGTGGTGGTGGTGTGAGCGCTGGTTTGTTCCTCTTGGAGGGAAAGGTCTGCTGGAGGAGGATGAGCAGAGAGAGAGATGTCAAAGACAGATGTGAAGATGTTAAAAACAGATGTGAAGATGTTAAAAACAGATGTGAAGATACAGATGGTGAAGATGTTAAAGACAGATGTTAAAGACAGATGGTGAAGATGTTAAAAACAGATGTGAAGATGTTAAAAACAGATGTGAAGATGTTAAAGACAGATGGTGAAGATACAGATGGTGAAGATGTCAAAGACAGATGTGAAGATGTCAAAGACAGATGGTGAAGATGTTAAAAACAGATGTAAAGATGTTAAAGACAGATGTGAAGATGTTAAAGACAGATGTAAAGATGTTAAAGACAGATGTAAAGATGTTAAAGACAGATGGTGAAGATACAGATGTGAAGATGTTAAAGACAGATGTGAAGATGTTAAAAACAGATGGTGAAGATACAGATGTGAAGATGTTAAAGACAGATGTAAAGATGTTAAAGACAGATGGTGAAGATACAGATGGTGAAGATGTTAAAGACAGATGTTAAAGACAGATGGTGAAGATGTTAAAAACAGATGTGAAGATGTTAAAGACAGATGTAAAGATGTTAAAGACAGATGGTGAAGATACAGATGTGAAGATGTTAAAGACAGATGTGAAGATGTTAAAAACAGATGTGAAGATGTTAAAAACAGATGTGAAGACCCTACCTGTGGTTCTGGGACTCTTTAACGTGGGATCGTCTCTCTTCTCTGCTGTCAGAGTCTGATGGGGTGAAACTGGGCCGACGTGAAGCGAGGCCTCTCATTGGCTCCTGCTCAGCCTCCTCCATCCCCTCATTACTGGTGGAAACAGACCCGTTAACGTTCTGCATAGTCAGCATGTAAAATAATGAGGTATTTTAAAGAGGGTCACCTCCTCTTTGGTCCACTTTGTAGGTCGTCCAGATAGTTCTGTCTCTCAACATCATGTCCCCGAGAGGAGTTGAACACTGAGAACAAAAGAACATTTAAGAAGCTTTCCTTTCATTGACGACACATTAAAATAACCATCAGTACTCACACTCTACTGCCTCTTTAGGATCCATCCCATCAACATCTATGAGGTACCTGCAGGTCACACACAGCTGTTACACACCGTTCACACTACAGGTCAAACTACCTGAGGTTCAGACTGACTCACCTGCAGATCAGGTATCCGGTCCGGTTTAGACCGTGAGTACAGTGGACTCCAATCAGCTTGTCTGAAACAAAAAGGACGATCCTCAAGATGAACACAAAGTTTACTACTTTTCTCTCTTTCTGTAACAAACCTCCTCCTGCATGTTTTCTTTTTGTCTTTCCTAAAGAGACATTCGTCTGCTTTTCTTACACCACTTACAAGTCCAACAAACCAAAACCGACATTAAAACTAAAAAGAAATAAAAAATCGAATCTAAAAGAACCGACAGTGAAAATAATAGATAGTTGCAACCATCTGCTCACATGTTACATGTTAGTAACTAATGTTAGTACATGTTAGTAACGGTCACTGACGTGTTACTAACACGTTATGTTTAAGTAGCGTATGTTAGTAAAGTATGTTAATAACATGTAACTAACATGCCAGTAACTTTTGTTAGTAAATTATGCTAGTCACTGATATTAGTAATGTTAGTTACATTTTAGTAACATGTTACTAACATGTTAGTAATTTATGTAACTAACATTAAAGTAACTTATGTTAGTAACTTATGTTAGTTAAATACATGTTACTAACATACGTTACTCATGTTAGGAAGAAGTTATTAACTTGTTAGTAACATGTTACTAACAGGAGTAAATGTTACTGACATGTTAGTAACTTATGTTAGTTGAATACATGTTACTAACAGGAGTAAATGTTACTGACATGTTAGTAACATATGTTAGTTGAATACATGTTACTAACATACATTACTCATGTTAGTAACATTAGTTACTAACATGTAACATGTGAGCAGATGTGTTCAAGTTACTATGTTATTCACGTGTTAGTAACTTGTTATTAAAAGAGTAACTAACATGTTAGTTGTCATGAGTAAATGTTACTAACATGTTAGTAACTTATGTTAGTTAACATGTTAACATATTAACATATTATTACCATATTAGTTAACATGTCAGTTAACATATTATTAACATAATAGTAACATGTTAGTAACATGTTACTAACTCATGTTCTAGCAGCTCATCAGCAGCATCAATCACCGTTCTCCGCGTTGTCCCGTAGAAACCTGCATACGGCGCGTTTGAAGCTAAGGATCGTGTCGTCGCTCGGAACCTCGTGACCGGCGGTGAGGATCTTCAAGACCAGCAGAGACTCTGGGACGTCCTGGAGAACGGAGAAGAACAACATGTAAACATGTGTGTTACCTGAAGGGTGTTACCTAAAGGGTGTTACCTGAAGGGTGTTACCTGAAGTGTGTCACCTGAAGGGTGTTACCTGAAGGGTGTTACCTGAAGTGTGTCACCTGAAGGGTGTCACATGAAGGGTGTTACCTGAAGGGTGTTACCTGAAGTGTGTCACCTGAAGTGTGTCACCTGAAGGGTGTTACCTAAAGGGTGTTACCTGAAGGGTGTTACCTGAAGTGTGTCACCTGAAGGGTGTTACCTGAAGGGTGTTACCTGAAGTGTGTCACCTGAAGGGTGTCACATGAAGGGTGTTACCTGAAGTGTGTTACATGAAGGGTGTCACCTGAAGTGTGTCACCTGAAGTGTGTCACCTGAAGTGTGTTACATGAAGGGTGTCACCTGAAGTGTGTCACCTGAAGTGTGTCACCTGAAGTGTGTTACATGAAGGGTGTCACATGAAGGGTGTTACCTGAAGGGTGCTACATGAAGGGTGTTACCTGAAGTGTGTTACATGAAGGGTGTCACCTGAAGTGTGTCACCTGAAGTGTGTCACCTGAAGTGTGTTACATGAAGGGTGTCACCTGAAGTGTGTCACCTGAAGTGTGTCACCTGAAGTGTGTTACATGAAGGGTGTCACCTGAAGTGTGTCACCTGAAGTGTGTCACCTGAAGTGTGTTACATGAAGTGTGTCACCTGAAGTGTGTTACCTGAAGTGTGTTACCTGAAGTGTGTTACCTGAAGTGTGTCACCTGAAGTGTGTCACCTGAAGTGTGTTACATGAAGTGTGTCACCTGAAGTGTGTTACCTGAAGTGTGTTACCTGAAGTGTGTCACCTGAAGTGTGTCACCTGAAGTGTTACCTGAAGTGTGTCACCTGAAGTGTGTCACCTGAAGGGTGTCACCTGAAGTGTGTCACCTGAAGTGTGTCACCTGAAGTGTGTCACCTGAAGTGTGTCACCTGAAGTGCGTTACCTGAAGGGTGTCACCTGAAGTGTGTCACCTGAAGTGTGTTACCTGAAGGGTGTCACCTGAAGTGTGTCACCTGAAGTGCGTTACCTGAAGGGTGTCACCTGAAGTGTGTCACCTGAAGTGCGTTACCTGAAGGGTGTCACCTGAAGTGTGTCACCTGAAGTGCGTTACCTGAAGGGTGTCACCTGAAGTGTGTCACCTGAAGTGTGTTACCTGAAGTGTCACCTGAAGTGTCACCTGAAGTGTGTCACCTGAAGTGTGTTACCTGAAGGGTGTCACATGAAGTGTGTCACCTGAAGGGTGTTACATGAAGGGTGTTACATGAAGTGTGTCACCTGAAGTGTGTCACCTGAAGTGTGTCACCTGAAGTGTGTCACATGAAGTGCGTTACCTGAAGGGTGTCACCTGAAGTGTGTCACCTGAAGTGTGTCACCTAAAGTGTCACCTGAAGTGTGTCACCTGAAGTGTGTTACCTGAAGGGTGTCACCTGAAGTGCGTTACCTGAAGGGTGTCACCTGAAGTGTGTCACCTGAAGTGTGTTACCTGAAGTGTCACCTGAAGTGTCACCTGAAGTGTGTCACCTGAAGTGTGTCACCTGAAGTGTGTCACCTGAAGTGTCACCTGAAGTGTGTCACCTGAAGTGTGTCACCTGAAGTGCGTTACCTGAAGGGTGTCACCTGAAGTGTGTCACCTGAAGTGTGTTACCTGAAGTGTCACCTGAAGTGTCACCTGAAGTGTGTCACCTGAAGTGTGTTACCTGAAGGGTGTCACCTGAAGTGTGTTACCTGAAGGGTGTCACATGAAGTGTGTCACCTGAAGTGTGTTACCTGAAGGGTGTCACATGAAGTGTGTCACCTGAAGTGTGTTACCTGAAGGGTGTCACGTGAAGTGTGTCACTTGAAGTGTGTTACCTGAAGGGTGTCACATGAAGTGTGTCACCTGAAGTGTGTTACCTGAAGGGTGTCACATGAAGTGTGTCACCTGAAGTGTGTTACCTGAAGTGTGTTACCTGAAGTGTGTTACATGAAGGGTGTCACATGAAGTGTGTCACCTGAAGTGTGTTACCTGAAGTGTGTTACCTGAAGTGTGTTACATGAAGGGTGTCACATGAAGTGTGTCACCTGAAGTGTGTTAACTGAAGGGTGTCACATGAAGTGTGTCACCTGAAGTGTGTCACCTGAAGTGTGTTACCTGAAGTGTGTTACATGAAGGGTGTCACCTGAAGTGTGTCACCTAAAGGGTGTTAACTGAAGTGTGTTACCTGAAGGGTGTCAACTGAAGTGTGTTACCTGAAGGGTGTCACCTGAAGTGTGTTACCTGAAGGGTGTTAACTGAAGTGTGTTACCTGAAGGGTGTCAACTGAAGTGTGTTACCTGAAGGGTGTCACCTGAAGTGTGTTACCTGAAGGGTGTTACCTGAAGTGTGTTACCTGAAGGGTGTTAACTGAAGTGTGTTACCTGAAGGGTGTCAACTGAAGTGTGTTACCTGAAGGGTGTCACCTGAAGTGTGTTACCTGAAGGGTGTTACCTGAAGTGTGTTACCTGAAGGGTGTTAACTGAAGTGTGTTACCTGAAGGGTGTCAACTGAAGTGTGTTACCTGAAGGGTGTTACCTGAAGTGTGTTACCTGAAGGGTGTTAACTGAAGTGTGTTACCTGAAGGGTGTTAACTGAAGTGTGTTACCTGAAGGGTGTTAACTGAAGTGTGTTACCTGAAGGGTGTTAACTGAAGTGTGTTACCTGAAGGGTGTTAACTGAAGTGTGTTACCTGAAGGGTGTTACCTGAAGTGTGTTACCTGAAGGGTGTAGTAGCGTGTGGTGAACGTCAGGTCAACAATCAAACCGAGCTCTTGCTTTTCTGTGTTCAGAGCGTCCAGCAGCTCCCACGGACCGAACGCATCCGAACACGGAAGCTGGCGGTTCAGAGACTGAAAGAACAAACACAGATGTTACAGATGTTACAGACATTAAAGACCAGCTCTAACAACAGAAAGGTGAAACCAGACTTCTTGAATCCTGACCTGTTTCAGAGGAACTTTAAAGGCGATGAAACGCGTCCCATCAAGTCGTTTCCCAACAGCTGAATAATCGAGCCATCTATTGACAAGAATCAACATCTCGGTTACTGAGACATTCAGCTTTTATTGTGAAATTAATCAGTTTCTCATCAACTTCTTGTCCAGTGAAAAACACGTATCTCCAGATGATACTAATACTCTCAGTGTGATATTAGTACTTGTACTGATGATACTTTTACTACAGGAAGGTTATGAATGCAGTACTAATACTCAGTGTGATATTAGTACTTGTACTGATGATACTTTTACTACAGGAAGGTTATGAATGCAGTACTAATACTCAGTGTGATATTAGTACTTGTACTGATGATACTTTTACTACAGGAAGGTTATGAATGCAGTACTAATACTCAGTGTGATATTAGTACTTGTACTGATACTTTTACTACAGGAAGGTTATTAATGCAGTACTAATACTCACAGTGTGATATTAGTACTTGTACTGATACTTTTACTACAGGAAGGTTATTAATGCAGTACTAATACTCAGTGTGTGATATTAGTACTTGTACTGATACTTTTACTACAGGAAGGTTATTAATGCAGTACTAATACTCACAGTGTGATATTAGTACTTGTACTGATGATACTTTTACTACAGGAAGGTTATTAATGCAGTACTAATACTCACAGTGTGATATTAGTACTTGTACTGATACTTTTACTACAGGAAGGTTATTAATGCAGTACTAATACTCACAGTGTGATATTAGTACTTGTACTGATGATACTTTTACTACAGGAAGGTTATTAATGCAGTACTAATACTCAGTGTGTGATATTAGTACTTGTACTGATACTTTTACTACAGGAAGGTTATGAATGCAGTACTAATACTCAGTGTGTGATATTAGTACTTGTACTGATGATACTTTTACTACAGGAAGGTTATGAATGCAGTACTAATACTCAGTGTGATATTAGTACTTGTACTGATACTTTTACTACAGGAAGGTTATTAATGCAGTACTAATACTCACAGTGTGATATTAGTACTTGTACTGATACTTTTACTACAGGAAGGTTATTAATGCAGTACTAATACTCACAGTGTGATATTAGTACTTGTACTGATGATACTTTTACTACAGGAAGGTTATTAATGCAGTACTAATACTCAGTGTGTGATATTAGTACTTGTACTGATACTTTTACTACAGGAAGGTTATTAATGCAGTACTAATACTCAGTGTGATATTAGTACTTATACTGATGATACTTTTACTACAGGAAGGTTATGAATGCAGTACTAATACTCACAGTGTGATATTAGTACTTGTACTGATGATACTTTTACTACAGGAAGGTTATTAATGCAGTACTAATACTCAGTGTGTGATATTAGTACTTGTACTGATGATACTTTTACTACAGGAAGGTTATGAATGCAGTACTAATACTCACAGTGTGATATTAGTACTTGTACTGATGATACTTTTACTACAGGAAGGTTATGAATGCAGTACTAATACTCAGTGTGTGATATTAGTACTTGTACTGATGATACTTTTACTACAGGAAGGTTATTAATGCAGTACTAATACTCACAGTGTGATATTAGTACTTGTACTGATGATACTTTTACTACAGGAAGGTTATTAATGCAGTACTAATACTCACAGTGTGATATTAGTACTTGTACTGATGATACTTTTACTACAGGAAGGTTATTAATGCAGTACTAATACTCACAGTGTGATATTAGTACTTGTACTGATGATACTTTTACTACAGGAAGGTTATTAATGCAGTACTAATACTCACAGTGTGATATTAGTACTTGTACTGATACTTTTACTACAGGAAGGTTATTAATGCAGTACTAATACTCAGTGTGATATTAGTACTTGTACTGATGATACTTTTACTACAGGAAGGTTATTAATGCAGTACTAATACTCACAGTGTGATATTAGTACTTGTACTGATACTTTTACTACAGGAAGGTTATGAATGCAGTACTAATACTCACAGTGTGATATTAGTACTTGTACTGATACTTTTACTACAGGAAGGTTATTAATGCAGTACTAATACTCACAGTGTGATATTAGTACTTGTACTGATACTTTTACTACAGGAAGGTTATTAATGCAGTACTAATACTCAGTGTGATATTAGTACTTGTACTGATGATACTTTTACTACAGGAAGGTTATGAATGCAGTACTAATACTCACAGTGTGATATTAGTACTTATACTGATGATACTTTTACTACAGGAAGGTTATGAATGCAGTACTAATACTCACAGTGTGATATTAGTACTTGTACTGATGATACTTTTACTACAGGAAGGTTATTAATGCAGTACTAATACTCAGTGTGATATTAGTACTTATACTGATGATACTTTTACTACAGGAAGGTTATGAATGCAGTACTAATACTCACAGTGTGATATTAGTACTTGTACTGATACTTTTACTACAGGAAGGTTATTAATGCAGTACTAATACTCAGTGTGATATTAGTACTTGTACTGATGATACTTTTACTACAGGAAGGTTATTAATGCAGTACTAATACTCACAGTGTGATATTAGTACTTGTACTGATACTTTTACTACAGGAAGGTTATTAATGCAGTACTAATACTCAGTGTGATATTAGTACTTGTACTGATGATACTTTTACTACAGGAAGGTTATTAATGCAGTACTAATACTCACAGTGTGATATTAGTACTTGTACTGATACTTTTACTACAGGAAGGTTATGAATGCAGTACTAATACTCACAGTGTGATATTAGTACTTGTACTGATACTTTTACTACAGGAAGGTTATTAATGCAGTACTAATACTCACAGTGTGATATTAGTACTTGTACTGATACTTTTACTACAGGAAGGTTATTAATGCAGTACTAATACTCAGTGTGATATTAGTACTTGTACTGATGATACTTTTACTACAGGAAGGTTATGAATGCAGTACTAATACTCACAGTGTGATATTAGTACTTATACTGATGATACTTTTACTACAGGAAGGTTATGAATGCAGTACTAATACTCACAGTGTGATATTAGTACTTGTACTGATGATACTTTTACTACAGGAAGGTTATTAATGCAGTACTAATACTCAGTGTGATATTAGTACTTATACTGATGATACTTTTACTACAGGAAGGTTATGAATGCAGTACTAATACTCACAGTGTGATATTAGTACTTGTACTGATGATACTTTTACTACAGGAAGGTTATTAATGCAGTACTAATACTCAGTGTGATATTAGTACTTGTACTGATGATACTTTTACTACAGGAAGGTTATTAATGCAGTACTAATACTCAGTGTGATATTAGTACTTGTACTGATGATACTTTTACTACAGGAAGGTTATGAATGCAGTACTAATACTCACAGTGTGATATTAGTACTTGTACTGATGATACTTTTACTACAGGAAGGTTATTAATGCAGTACTAATACTCAGTGTGATATTAGTACTTATACTGATGATACTTTTACTACAGTAAGGTTATGAATGCAGTACTAATACTCAGTGTGATATTAGTACTTGTACTATAATGAGTACTTGTTTGAGTGGAGACATTTTATCCAAATAACTTTCTCACATAGAAATGGTGAAGCAGAGAGTTTTGTGTCTTTATTTATTGACTCGGTCTGAATGAGACTTTAAATATGAGATAATAGAAGATAATTACGAGCTAAACAACTCTTCTGTTACAGGCCGTTTACATCAGATATAAGTATAATTAATATCTTTACGTCAGACATATTACAGGGTATAATTAATATCTTTATCTGAGACTCACCTGCTCGGGACTCCCCCCTGAGGCATGTTGATCTTCTTCTGTTTGAATCAAACTATAAACAATAGAAACATTAATGTTACCACGTGCAGCTACAGACAGACAGACAGGCTGTTTAAAGCGAAGTATTCATTATATTATACTACGTTGTACTACGTTATACTACGTTATACTCACGGACTACGAGCAGAACAAATATCTGATGATTTAAAAACACTATCTTTGAACAAGCGGCTCCATGTTGGTCCACAAACTGTCTGCCGACCGAAGTCGCGTGTTGATGACGTATCGACACGCAATCACGTGACAGAAAAAGGAGCATTCACAGTTTTTCATTCAGCCTAAATACTTTATACTGTACTACATCTCAGAGGTACATGTTGTACTTTATACTGTACTACATCTCAGAGGTACATGTACTTTATACTGTACTACATCTCAGAGGTACATGTTGTACTTTATACTGTACTACATCTCAGAGGTACATGTTGTACTTTATACTGTACTACATCTCAGAGGTACATGTTGTACTTTATACTGTACTACATCTCAGAGGTACATGTTGTACTTTATACTGTACTACATCTCAGAGGTACATGTACTTTATACTGTACTACATCTCAGAGGTACATGTTGTACTTTATACTGTACTACATCTCAGAGGTACATGTTGTACTTTATACTGTACTACATCTCAGAGGTACATGTACTTTATACTGTACTACATCTCAGAGGTACATGTACTTTATACTGTACTACATCTCAGAGGTACATGTTGTACTTTATACTGTACTACATCTCAGAGGTACATGTACTTTATACTGTACTACATCTCAGAGGTACATGTTGTACTTTGTACTGTACTACATCTCAGAGGTACATGTTGTACTTTATACTGTACTACATCTCAGAGGTACATGTTGTACTTTATACTGTACTACATCTCAGAGGTACATGTTGTACTTTATACTGTACTACATCTCAGAGGTACATGTACTTTATACTGTACTACATCTCAGAGGTACATGTTGTACTTTATACTGTACTACATCTCAGAGGTACATGTTGTACTTTATACTGTACTACATCTCAGAGGTACATGTACTTTATACTGTACTACATCTCAGAGGTACATGTTGTACTTTATACTGTACTACATCTCAGAGGTACATGTACTTTATACTGTACTACATCTCAGAGGTACATGTTGTACTTTGTACTGTACTACATCTCAGAGGTACATGTTGTACTTTATACTGTACTACATCTCAGAGGTACATGTTGTACTTTATACTGTACTACATCTCAGAGGTACATGTTGTACTTTATACTGTAATACATCTCAGAGGTACATGTACTTTATACTGTACTACATCTCAGAGGTACATGTTGTACTTTATACTGTACTACATCTCAGAGGTACATGTTGTACTTTATACTGTACTACATCTCAGAGGTACATGTACTTTATACTGTACTACATCTCAGAGGTACATGTTGTACTTTATACTGTACTACATCTCAGAGGTACATGTTGTACTTTATACTGTACTACATCTCAGAGGTACATGTTGTACTTTATACTGTACTTCATCTCAGAGGTACATGTTGTACTTTATACTGTACTACATCTCAGAGGTACATGTACTTTATACTGTACTACATCTCAGAGGTACATGTTGTACTTTATACTGTACTACATCTCAGAGGTACATGTTGTACTTTATACTGTACTACATCTCAGAGGTACATGTACTTTATACTGTACTACATCTCAGAGGTACATGTACTTTATACTGTACTACATCTCAGAGGTACATGTTGTACTTTATACTGTACTACATCTCAGAGGTACATGTTGTACTTTATACTGTACTACATCTCAGAGGTACATGTTGTACTTTATACTGTAATACATCTCAGAGGTACATGTACTTTATACTGTACTACATCTCAGAGGTACATGTTGTACTTTATACTGTACTACATCTCAGAGGTACATGTTGTACTTTATACTGTACTACATCTCAGAGGTACATGTACTTTATACTGTACTACATCTCAGAGGTACATGTTGTACTTTATACTGTACTACATCTCAGAGGTACATGTTGTACTTTATACTGTACTACATCTCAGAGGTACATGTTGTACTTTATACTGTACTTCATCTCAGAGGTACATGTTGTACTTTATACTGTACTACATCTCAGAGGTACATGTACTTTATACTGTACTACATCTCAGAGGTACATGTTGTACTTTATACTGTACTACATCTCAGAGGTACATGTTGTACTTTATACTGTACTACATCTCAGAGGTACATGTACTTTATACTGTACTACATCTCAGAGGTACATGTTGTACTTTATACTGTACTACATCTCAGAGGTACATGTTGTACTTTATACTGTACTACATCTCAGAGGTACATGTTGTACTTTGTACTGTACTACATCTCAGAGGTACATGTTGTACTTTATACTGTACTACATCTCAGAGGTACATGTTGTACTTTATACTGTACTACATCTCAGAGGTACATGTTGTACTTTATACTGTACTACATCTCAGAGGTACATGTACTTTATACTGTACTACATCTCAGAGGTACATGTTGTACTTTATACTGTACTACATCTCAGAGGTACATGTTGTACTTTATACTGTACTACATCTCAGAGGTACATGTACTTTATACTGTACTACATCTCAGAGGTACATGTTGTACTTTATACTGTACTACATCTCAGAGGTACATGTTGTACTTTATACTGTACTACATCTCAGAGGTACATGTTGTACTTTATACTGTACTACATCTCAGAGGTACATGTTGTACTTTATACTGTACTACATCTCAGAGGTACATGTACTTTATACTGTACTACATCTCAGAGGTACATGTTGTACTTTATACTGTACTACATCTCAGAGGTACTTCATCTCGATAAGTTCCTGCTTTTAAATGTCACTTTCAGTTTCTTAACTTACAACCAAGAGGAATAATAGTAAAATTATGAATAAATTATGCTGATAAAACGGTGAAATACTGGTTTTACTTAACTTTAATCTGACTGAGAGGAAGTTCTAACTGGTCCTAAACCAGTCTCAGTGTAGTCCTGATCCTCTATATGAACCAGTCTCAGTGTAGTCCTGATCCTCTATATGAACCAGTCTCAGTTTAGTCCTGATCCTCTATATGAACCAGTCTCAGTGTAGTCCTGATCCTCTATATGAACCAGTCTCAGTTTAGTCCTGATCCTCTATATGAACCAGTCTCAGTGTAGTCCTGATCCTCTATATGAACCAGTCTCAGTGTAGTCCTGATCCTCTATATGAACCAGTCTCAGTGTAGTCCTGATCCTCTATATGAACCAGTCTCAGTTTAGTCCTGATCCTCTATATGAACCAGTCTCAGTGTAGTCCTGATCCTCTATATGAACCAGTCTCAGTGTAGTCCTGATCCTCTATATGAACCAGTCTCAGTGTAGTCCTGATCCTCTATATGAACCAGTCTCAGTTTAGTTCTGATCCTCTATATGAACCAGTCTCAGTTTAGTCCTGATCCTCTATATGAACCAGTCTCAGTGTAGTCCTGATCCTCTATATGAACCAGTCTCAGTTTAGTCCTGATCCTCTATATGAACCAGTCTCAGTGTAGTCCTGATCCTCTATATGAACCAGTCTCAGTTTAGTCCTGATCCTCTATATGAACCAGTCTCAGTTTAGTCCTGATCCTCTATATGAACCAGTCTCAGTTTAGTCCTGATCCTCTATGAACCAGTCTCAGTGTAGTCCTGATCCTCTATATGAACCAGTCTCAGTGTAGTCCTGATCCTCTATATGAACCAGTCTCAGTGTAGTCCTGATCCTCTATCAAACCTCCATCAGTAAAGAGACCATCAGAGAGAAGATGGTCTGTTTCTATAGAGTTATTCTTAATGCTCATCATCAGAGCCACCGGGTCGGATTCTGGTGAAACCAGATGAAATCATGCAGGTTCACCAGAACCTCCTTCAGCTCAGACTCCAGCGGGGCCTCCAGCAGAGACCGGTCCACCGTAGACAGACCCAGATCCTCCAGCAGAGACCGGTCCACCGTGAACAGACCCAGATCCTCCAGCAGAGACCGGTCCACCGTAGACAGACCCAGATCCTCCAGCAGAGACCGGTCCACCGTGAACAGACCCAGATCCTCCAGCAGAGACCGGTCCACCGTAGACAGAACCAGATCCTCCAGCAGTGATTTTTAAGCCAACATGAACAAAAAGTGCTTCACGCAAACTCCCTCTGCTGAGGAAGACCAAGTGATACGATCAAAAGTTCCAGATCAGCTGCTGTAATCTGGATCGAGATAAAGTGATTAAAGGTTATATAACAGTTACTGTTTGGAATTTATGGTGAGATAAGTTTTGTCCTGCAAGCCGGAAATGTAGATTATTGCTTCTCTGAAACACCTGAGAGAAATACACTTGAGAGGAAACACCTGATAGGAAACACACCTGAGAGGAAACACCTGAGAGGAAACACCTGAGAGGAAACACACCTGAGAGGAAACACCTGAGAGGAAACACCTGAGAGAAACACACTTGAGAGGAAACACCTGAGAGGAAACACCTGAGAGGAAACACACCTGAGAGGAAACACCTGAGAGAAACACACTTGAGAGGAAACACCTGAGAGGAAACACACCTGAGAGGAAACACCTGAGAGGAAACACCTGAGAGGAAACACCTGATAGGAAACACACCTGAGAGGAAACACCTGAGAGGAAACACACTTGAGAGGAAACACCTGAGAGAAACACACCTGAGAGGAAACACCTGAGAGAAACACACTTGAGAGGAAACACCTGAGAGGAAACACCTGAGAGAAACACACTTGAGAGGAAACACCTGAGAGGAAACACCTGAGAGGAACACACCTGAGAGGAAACACACTTGAGAGGAAACACCTGAGAGGAAAAACACCTGAGAGGAAACACACTTGAGAGGAAACACCTGAGAGGAAACACACTTGAGAGGAAACACCTGAGAGAAACACACCTGAGAGGAAACACACCTGAGAGGAAACACCTGAGAGAAACACACTTGAGAGGAAACACCTGAGAGGAAAAACACCTGAGAGGAAACACACCTGAGAGGAAACACCTGAGAGAAACACACTTGAGAGGAAACACCTGAGAGAAACACACCTGAGAGGAAACACCTGAGAGAAACACACTTGAGAGGAAACACCTGAGAGGAAACACCTGAGAGGAACACACCTGAGAGGAAACACACTTGAGAGGAAACACCTGAGAGGAAACACACCTGAGAGGACTGAGAGAAACACACACACCTGAGCAAAACACACATAAGAGGAACACACCTGAGAGCAAACACACCTGAGAGGAACACACGTCAGGAAGGCGTGCAGAGAGGTTGCACAGTGTCTTTTCCCGGCACGTGCATGTTATGTAACACAGTGAGACAGAAACGCTCGTCATCCTTCCTGTAACAGCCTGCAGAGGGAAGTCCATATATGGTCATTCAGGTGTGACTGCAGGTGATCTGTAGAGCAGAGACAGACAGACATAACGGAGACACACAGCAAAGAGCAGTGTCTCACAGAGGAAGACGAAGTAGAGAGGACTGATGGATCACAGGAACAGGGCGGTTCTGGTCTCTGTGGAGCAGTTTGACTCAGGAGTGACACTAGGAAGGCGACCCGGAGCAGGTAAAGACGCCAAGACCCTCCACCGGACCCTCAGCAAACTGGGCTTTAAGGTGGACATCCACACCGACCTCAGCAGGGACGAGATCTACCAGCTGTTTCTGAAAGGTGACAATATTTAAAATACAACATGAAGTGTTTCAGCTTCAGAGCAGTTTCATTTTGAATGTGTCTGTCTTTATGTTGTCGGCTCAGAGGTTCTAAATACTTGTTATGAAGACAAATATAATCTCCTTAGATTATTAGTCCACACGTTTCAGGTGCTCGTTATGATCTGTGTGCTGAGCCTCAGCAGAGACACCTGGATATCAAACATGACTAACAGATAACGGTGTTTAACAGTCACATAGAGTCTGATTATTGGTTATGAAAAACAAAGTGATAAAACAGGAGTAAATTCACATTTCATATCATATATATAAGTGTAATATAATATAATATGTGTCATCGTTCAGTGTTGGAGACGTGACACAACTCATACTTTGGACTGAATGTTCTCACCTGTACACTTTAGTGCATACTTCATTCATACTGTGTGTGTGTGTGTGTGTGTGTGTGTGTGTGTGTGTGTGTGTGTGTGTGTGTGTGTGTGTGTGTGTGTGTGTGTGTGTGTGTGTGTGTGTGTGTGTGTGTGTGTGTGTGTGTGTGTGTGTGTGTGTGTGTCTGTAGAGAGCCGGCGGCCTGTGAAGGACTGTTTTCTGGCCGTCTTGTCGTCTCACGGGGATGACGGCTGCGTGTTTGGAGCAGATGGGAAACCCGTCCAGCTGTCTCGAATCTTCACATATTTTAACAACGAATATATGGAGAAAAAGGCCAAAGTGTTCCTCATACAGGTGAGAGTGTTTACTGTCTCACACACACACTTCTGTGAAGACAGATGTGTTCCAACCAGCACCAGGGTGAGTTATAACAATGACAACCCTGGTTTACAGCAGAACTCAGACAGCTAAGGCTGCACAAGGAACATTCATTTAGGAGTGGGGACAAGGACTTGTACAAAGAGTCAAAGTACAGGTTTAGTAAGGCGGTGAGAGACGCTAAACGACTGTACTCTGAGAAACTGCAACACCAGCTCTCAGCAAGTGACTCTGCTTCTGTCTGGAGAGGTCTCAGACAGATACCCCATGGCTCCATCAACCAGCCCCAGACCACCAGGTCCCCCTCCCCCAGCTCAGCAGGGGCTCATGCCTCTGTACCACCCATCCCAGTGCCCCCCCCAATCTGCCGTCCCACCAAGACTTGTTCGCTTCAAGGACCCTGAAGCGAGCAAGAAGGATTGTAGCCGACCCCTCTCACCCTGGACACAAACTGTTGGAGCCCCTTCCATCTGGCAGGAGGCTGCGGTCCATCAGGACCAAGACCTCCATCAGGACCAAGACCTCCATCAGGACCAAGACCTCACGCCACACGAACAGTTTCTTCCCATCGGCAGTCGGGCTCATTAACAAAGCCCGGGACCCCCAGTGACTCTGTCATCCCCAGGACAACTTCCTACCGGTCACTCCCCTGCACATCCCTTCTATGTTTCTATATTTAAATACACTTGACACTTTCACATTACACTTACATTATACTTGGTTAAAGTACTGTTATCTGTTTGTTTTTGCAGTATATTTTATTGTACATTTTAATATGTTTCTATTTTTTGCACTGTTGATTGTTTAATGTTATGCACCATCCACCATGTAAAATTCCTTGTATGTGCATTTACATAATAAACGGTTCTGATTCACACACACACACACACACACACACACACACACACACACACACACTGACCATGATGATGAAGATGGAGGGTGACTGAGGGCTGGTTGTGATCTCTGCAGGCGTGTCGAGGAGCTGGTCTGGATGATGGTGTGGAGGTGGATTCAGCTGGTGACGCCAGAGAGTGCAGTGTTTCACAGCATCTCTCTGTTCCCGTGGATACGGCTGTGATATACGCAACACCACCAGGTAAACACTAGTGAGAAGGTCTCTATCTAGAGCTGTGATGTACACCACCAGGTAAACACTAGTGAGAAGGTCTCTATCTAGAGCTGTGATGTACACCACCAGGTAAACACTAGTGAGAAGGTCTCTATCTAGAACTGTGATGTACACCACCAGGTAAACACTAGTGAGAAGGTCTCTATCTAGAGCTGTGATGTACACCACCAGGTAAACACTAGTGAGAAGGTCTCTGTCTAGAGCTGTGATGTACACCACCAGGTAAACACTAGTGAGAAGGTCTCCGTCTAGAGCTGTGATGTACACCACCAGGTAAACACTAGTGAGAAGGTCTCCATCTAGAGCTGTGATGTACACCACCAGGTAAACACTAGTGAGAAGGTCTCTATCTAGAGCTGTGATGTACACCACCAGGTAAACACTAGTGAGAAGGTCTCTGTCTAGAGCTGTGATGTACACCACCAGGTAAACACTAGTGAGAAGGTCTCTGTCTAGAGCTGTGATGTACACCACCAGGTAAACACTAGTGAGAAGGTCTCTATCTAGAGCTGTGATGTACACCACCAGGTAAACACTAGTGAGAAGGTCTCCGTCTAGAGCTGTGATGTACACCACCAGGTAAACACTAGTGAGAAGGTCTCCGTCTAGAGCTGTGATGTACACCACACCACCAGGTAAACACTAGTGAGAAGGTCTCTATCTAGAGCTGTGATGTACACCACCAGGTAAACACTAGTGAGAAGGTCTCCATCTAGAGCTGTGATGTACACCACCAGGTAAACACTAGTGAGAAGGTCTCTATCTAGAGCTGTGATGTACACCACCAGGTAAACACTAGTGAGAAGGTCTCCATCTAGAGCTGTGATGTACACCACACCACCAGGTAAACACTAGTGAGAAGGTCTCTATCTAGAGCTGTGATGTACACCACCAGGTAAACACTAGTGAGAAGGTCTCCGTCTAGAGCTGTGATGTACACCACACCACCAGGTAAACACTAGTGAGAAGGTCTCTATCTAGAGCTGTGATGTACACCACCAGGTAAACACTAGTGAGAAGGTCTCTATCTAGAGCTGTGATGTACACCACCAGGTAAACACTAGTGAGAAGGTCTCTGTCTAGAGCTGTGATGTACACCACCAGGTAAACACTAGTGAGAAGGTCTCTGTCTAGAGCTGTGATGTACACCACCAGGTAAACACTAGTGAGAAGGTCTCTATCTAGAGCTGTGATGTACACCACCAGGTAAACACTAGTGAGAAGGTCTCTGTCTAGAGCTGTGATGTACACCACCAGGTAAACACTAGTGAGAAGGTCTCTATCTAGAACTGTGATGTACACCACCAGGTAAACACTAGTGAGAAGGTCTCTATCTAGAGCTGTGATGTACACCACCAGGTAAACACTAGTGAGAAGGTCTCCATCTAGAGCTGTGATGTACACCACCAGGTAAACACTAGTGAGAAGGTCTCCATCTAGAGCTGTGATGTACACCACCAGGTAAACACTAGTGAGAAGGTCTCTATCTAGAGCTGTGATGTACACCACCAGGTAAACACTAGTGAGAAGGTCTCTATCTAGAGCTGTGATGTACACCACACCACCAGGTAAACACTAGTGAGAAGGTCTCCGTCTAGAGCTGTGATGTACACCACCAGGTAAACACTAGTGAGAAGGTCTCTGTCTAGAGCTGTGATGTACACCACCAGGTAAACACTAGTGAGAAGGTCTCTATCTAGAACTGTGATGTACACCACCAGGTAAACACTAGTGAGAAGGTCTCTATCTAGAGCTGTGATGTACACCACACCACCAGGTAAACACTAGTGAGAAGGTCTCTGTCTAGAGCTGTGATGTACACCACCAGGTAAACACTAGTGAGAAGGTCTCTATCTAGAGCTGTGATGTACACCACACCACCAGGTAAACACTAGTGAGAAGGTCTCTGTCTAGAGCTGTGATGTACACCACCAGGTAAACACTAGTGAGAAGGTCTCTGTCTAGAGCTGTGATGTACACCACCAGGTAAACACTAGTGAGAAGGTCTCTATCTAGAGCTGTGATGTACACCACCAGGTAAACACTAGTGAGAAGGTCTCCATCTAGAGCTGTGATGTACACCACCAGGTAAACACTAGTGAGAAGGTCTCTATCTAGAGCTGTGATGTACACCACCAGGTAAACACTAGTGAGAAGGTCTCTATCTAGAGCTGTGATGTACACCACACCACCAGGTAAACACTAGTGAGAAGGTCTCTGTCTAGAGCTGTGATGTACACCACCAGGTAAACACTAGTGAGAAGGTCTCCGTCTAGAGCTGTGATGTACACCACCAGGTAAACACTAGTGAGAAGGTCTCTGTCTAGAGCTGTGATGTACACCACCAGGTAAACACTAGTGAGAAGGTCTCTATCTAGAGCTGTGATGTACACCACCAGGTAAACACTAGTGAGAAGGTCTCTGTCTAGAGCTGTGATGTACACCACCAGGTAAACACTAGTGAGAAGGTCTCCGTCTAGAGCTGTGATGTACACCACCAGGTAAACACTAGTGAGAAGGTCTCCGTCTAGAGCTGTGATGTACACCACCAGGTAAACACTAGTGAGAAGGTCTCTGTCTAGAGCTGTGATGTACACCACCAGGTAAACACTAGTGAGAAGGTCTCTATCTAGAGCTGTGATGTACACCACCAGGTAAACACTAGTGAGAAGGTCTCTGTCTAGAGCTGTGATGTACACCACCAGGTAAACACTAGTGAGAAGGTCTCCGTCTAGAGCTGTGATGTACACCACCAGGTAAACACTAGTGAGAAGGTCTCTGTCTAGAGCTGTGATGTACACCACCAGGTAAACACTAGTGAGAAGGTCTCTATCTAGAGCTGTGATGTACACCACCAGGTAAACACTAGTGAGAAGGTCTCTGTCTAGAGCTGTGATGTACACCACCAGGTAAACACTAGTGAGAAGGTCTCTGTCTAGAGCTGTGATGTACACCACCAGGTAAACACTAGTGAGAAGGTCTCTGTCTAGAGCTGTGATGTACACCACCAGGTAAACACTAGTGAGAAGGTCTCTGTCTAGAGCTGTGATGTACACCACCAGGTAAACACTAGTGAGAAGGTCTCTGTCTAGAGCTGTGATGTACACCACACCACCAGGTAAACACTAGTGAGATGGATGTTTTAATGTTCCTGGTTTGACCCAGATCTTCTTCTCTGTCGTCTCCTCAGGATATGGAGCTTTCATGCACCCTCTAGGATCAGTCTTCCTCCAGACTTTCTGCACTTTATTAAAGCAGGAAGACAATCGTAACCTGGAGCTGACCCGCCTGATGACCCGCCTCTCCCACACTGTGGCCTACAGCTTCCAGGCCAAAGGTGGCGCGCTGGCTGGGAAGAAGGAGATGCCGTGCTTCCTGACCCGACTGACCAGAGAAGTGTTCCCTTTTGCTGAGCCGGGGCTCTCGGCCACCTCGCTGGTCACCACTGACGAGTCAACACGCACTCCTTCTATCAGTTAGACTGGAGATCAGCTGCCTAAAACAGCTGATGGAAAGTCTGACTTCCTGTAGATAGTCCACAGATATCAAGGAAATGTCTGCTGAAATATTCTGCGTATGCTGGACAGACTCTGGAGTAGATGTCAAATATGTATATGTGAAATATACCTGTGTATATAAACTAACAAAGATTTATGTTTATGTTTGACTTCTGTATTTCTATCCGTATGTACTAATCAATTACATACCGATCTCCAAACTCTATCAAAGATCTTATAAAAGATTGTGTAGAAACAATGAACTGCTCTTCTGAGGTAACAAACCATCAGGTTCTGCTTTGGACACAGTGGATCAAGTCTTTGTTGGTCGTCTCTGACTCCGCTCTCTAGTAGTTCATCTCCAACCTGTCAGACTAACTTATCTACTATGAACTCTGGAGTACCTCAAAGCACGGCCTTCTTCTTTTCTCTATTAATATGCTTCCAGTAGCAGATTCATTCACAATCAAAAGATCTCATTCTATGAAACCAGGATCCCCAACAGACTCCTTTAAAAACCTGAAGGATATCAAATATATTTGGGTCACTGGAGACTTCAGTCTTTAGTGGCACATTTGCTAATATTCTGTAAAGCCTAATATAAATATTTAGGAGTTCTCTTCAATTCCAATGTAACTTTTGATCATCATGTGAAGGTCAACTTTGGATGGTTTCAAAAATTAGATCACTTCTATCCTCAGAGAACTTTATTCAAGCATTTATATTATGAAGAATCAACTATTGTAATTCACTCTTTACCTTTTTTAAACAATAAAGCACGTTCACACCTTCAAGTTTTCTTCCAGGTTAAACTTCAGGATTTATCCGGAACAAATTTAGATTTAGAGCTGCTTTCAGTGCAGCATCACATCCTCGAAGGACCGAGTTAGGACGACGTCTTCTTTTCTGTTTCTCTTTGGGAAGACGTCTGGAAACCTGACACTCATCTTCATCATCATCATCATCATCATCATCACCACACAGGAAGAACTGCTGAACTCAGTGAATATTTATTAACACAGAAGAGGAACCAGAAAATAGATTTACACTCATTACAACCAGGTGAAAAAAAGCTTTTTGAAACAAATCCCGGTGCCAAACGTCCCGTTACAAGTTCATTCATAGAAAGTCATTAGAAAAAGTGAGTTTGCAAAAAAATACAGTTTCATGAAGTTAGAGACGCAGTCAAATATTGACCAATTATTTGTCCTTTTCATACTAATATAAAATGTTATACATCTATAAAAAAGTTTAAAAAAGAAAGCTTATTTACAGCATTAAAAAACTTTTTTTTTTTATTTGAAGGTTCACAGAGTGAAACCAGCTGCTCACAGCTGATTGGTTCTCCTGCGTGAGAACAGCTGTGAATGAGTTAAGGCACCGTGAGAGCTCGCGGCTGATTGGTGAGCGGAGGTAGGAGGCGGGACGAGGAAGGGCGGAGGAGGGGGTGAACACCTGGAAGGAGCCATGTGAGGTGAGGAGATGGGGGTGTCGCAGGAGGAGGTGGGTGTGGAGGGTCCTGGTGTGACGGTGCTGTGGCTCAGAGGGTGGGGGGTCCGGTGAGGTTTGGTGGTGAGGGACAGCGGCTGCAGCTGCTCGCCGTACGGTGACACCTGTCCGCCATACGAGTGCGTGTGCTCGGTGTGCGTCGACGCCGGAGCGGCGGGCGATGCCAGAGAGGTGGTCGGCGTCGCTGGGGAGTCCAGCGAGGAGGCGGGGCTTGCCTGGGACAGGTGTGTATGCGTCAGGTGGGAGACGGTGTGCGGCTGTGTCAGGTGGGAGCGGGGGTGTGTGTGTGCAGTCTGTGTGAGCAGAGTGTGTGTGTGAGGCGTCTCCTCAGGGGGCACACATGGTCTCTTCAGCTGAGGGGGGAAGTCTTCTTCATCTGAGGAGGAACACATGAAGTCATCATGAGTCTTATTCATGAAAACACTTACTACCTACGAGACAGGTACTCTCTTTGGAGTACTACATGTATTTATGTTTACTATATTAAAGCATCCTCTTACCTTCAAACTGAGTCTCACTCTTCGCCCTCTTCCTCTTCTTCTTTTTACCCTGCACACAAAACAACATGTGACCTCAGTGACGATGTGATGCTGTAAACATGCAGCAGTGCTGTAAACATGCAGCAGTGCTGTAAACATGCAGCAGTGCAGTAAACATGCAACAGTGCAGTAAACATGCAACAGTGCAGTAAACATGCAACAGTGCAGTAAACATGCAACAGTGCAGTAAACATGCAACAGTGCTGTAAACATGCAACAGTGCTGTAAACATGCAGCAGTGCTGTAAACATGCAGCAGTGCTGTAAACATGCAACAGTGCTGTAAACATGCAGCAGTGCTGTAAACATGCAGCAGTGCTGTAAACATGCAACAGTGCTGTAAACATGCAACAGTGCTGTAAACATGCAGCAGTGCTGTAAACATGCAACAGTGCTGTAAACATGCAACAGTGCTGTAAACATGTAACAGTGCTGTAAACATACAACAGTGCTGTAAACATACAACAGTGCTGTAAACATGCAGCAGTGCTGTAAACATGCAACAGTGCTGTAAACATACAACAGTGCTGTAAACATACAACAGTGCTGTAAACATGCAGCAGTGCTGTAAACATGCAACAGTGCTGTAAACATGTAACAGTGCTGTAAACATACAACAGTGCTGTAAACATACAACAGTGCTGTAAACATGCAGCAGTGCTGTAAACATGCAACAGTGCTGTAAACATGCAACAGTGCTGTAAACATGTAACAGTGCTGTAAACATACAACAGTGCTGTAAACATACAACAGTGCTGTAAACATGTAGCAGTGCTGTAAACATGCAGCAGTGCTGTAAACATGCAACAGTGCTGTAAACATGCAGCAGTGCTGTAAACATGCAGCAGTGCTGTAAACATGCAACAGTGCTGTAAACATACAACAGTGCTGTAAACATGCAGCAGTGCTGTAAACATGCAACAGTGCTGTAAACATGCAACAGTGCTGTAAACATGTAACAGTGCTGTAAACATACAACAGTGCTGTAAACATACAACAGTGCTGTAAACATACAACAGTGCTGTAAACATACAACAGTGCTGTAAACATGTAGCAGTGCTGTAAACATGCAGCAGTGCTGTAAACATGTAACAGTGCTGTAAACATGTAACAGTGCTGTAAACATACAACAGTGCTGTAAACATACAACAGTGCTGTAAACATGTAACAGTGCTGTAAACATGCAACAGTGCTGTAAACATACAACAGTGCTGTAAACATGTAACAGTGCTGTAAACATGCAGCAGTGCTGTAAACATGTAACAGTGCTGTAAACATGTAACAGTGCTGTAAACATGTAGCAGTGCTGTAAACATGTAGCAGTGCTGTAAACATGTAACAGTGCTGTAAACATGTAGCAGTGCTGTAAACATGTAGCAGTGCTGTAAACATGTAACAGTGCTGTAAACATGTAGCAGTGCTGTAAACATATACTCACATAGTTATCTCTGGCTGACCAGCCGGGGTAAAGTTTGGAGTGAAGGAGTCTCTCTTTACGAGCCAGTTCGTAATATTTGGCTTGTTCATCTTTGGACAGAGAATGCCACTGTGGACAAGAAACATCTCAGTCAGTTATTAACTAACAAACAAACACACACACGATCACACACACACACAAATACACACCCTCTGTCCCAGTATCTGGTTGATGGTGGCGCTCTCCTTCACTTTGCACTGAGACACTACTTTAGGTCTCTCCTCTCTCATGTAGAGCATGAAGGCGTTCAGCGGCTTCTTGATGTGCGGCTTCTTCTCGTCTTCTTTGTCCTGCTGGACGTCTGACGTGGACCGTCTACAGGAACAGGTTAGCATGATAACACAATATATTATATAATAATAATAATATCATTGTAATATTAATGAGCAGAGTAACAGAACCAGGTGTTGGTACCCCGGCTGGCTGCTGCCTCCAGGCTCCTGCTTCACGGATGTCTGGGGGGTTGGCACCAGATGTGGAGAGAAGTTACCCGACACCAGGCTGCACACCAAACACAGGTCAAACGTCAACGTTTCCTATTCCTCTCAAAAACAAAAGCTTAAGGGTTCTGGTGGGTTACCTGGACATGGAGGCGTTCATAGCCAGAGCAGCAGGGGAGAAGCCTCCTCCCAGAGGGTACATGGTCTGTCCCTGTCTACATGGACACACAGACAGACAGACTGTCAAACTGCCTACAGACATGTCAGTCCACACTGTGATGAAGACTTTACTCACAGCCATCCTAGAGGGTGAGGGATCTGAGCCATGCCTCCAGGAGACACCGGGTAGCAGGGGGTCCTCGACATACCTGCTCAGGTGAGATTCACACAGAATGTCAGTGATATTCCAGGTGGATCTGGTCGTGTTTGTCACAATGAATGAGAGACTCACCTGCGTCAGGAGAGAAACCAGGTGAGGCCCTCTGGGGGGAGAAGGCCTCTGGGCTGTAGGACAGCAGAGGGTGGAGGTGAGTCATGTGAGGATGCTGCACCACCTGTACGTTGTTAGACTGGAGACATAAACACAGACAGGTCATCATCTGTCCACCAGGTGTCAGCGTTCTCCTTTAACTTTTAATACGTGCGAGTCACTTTATTAACAGACAGGAAGTCAGAGTCCTGCCCTTTGTCATAGTCCCTCTTACCTCTGTCTTCTAGTATTTAGATACAGTCTAACCACTGCTCGGGCTCCCTGTATAAAATGCTTCTTTCTTCATTTGTTCGGGGTCAACCCACCGTCACAGATCTGCTCTGTGTCTGTGAGGTCACCAGTTTGCCGACATGCTATAATAAACTCACAACACCACAGCAACTTCTGAACTGGACTTGAATGATTTCTTCAACAACAGTTATATGTAACAGTGTATCAGTATATTCTCATTTTAGTTTTTACAAATTAATTTGTTAAGGAAGTAAAAATATTGGAGGAAGTCCAGAAGTTAATCTGATAACATTCACTTCATTCTTCGTTTCTTCCTTTCAGGAGTCACGAGACGTTTATCTGTCAGATCAGAAGTAATGATCTGTATCACAACATGCCGGTTCTCATCAGAGACCAGGACCAGAGGTGAAGGAGCCAGTCCTCATCAGAGACCAGGACCAGAGGTGAAGGAGCCAGTCCTCATCAGAGACCAGGACCAGAGGTGAAGGAGCCAGTCCTCATCAGAGACCAGGACCAGAGCTCCGTCTCTGGTCCTGTGTGTGTCTCACCAGGTGTGTGTGTGTGTGTCTCTCATCAGGTGTGTGTGTGTCTGTCTCTCATCAGGTGTGTGTGTGTGTCTGTCTCTCATCAGGTGTGTGTGTGTGTGTCTGTCTCTCATCAGGTGTGTGTGTGTCTGTCTCTCATCAGGTGTGTGTGTCTGTCTCTCATCAGGTGTGTGTGTGTGTCTCTCATCAGGTGTGTGTGTGTGTCTCTCATCAGGTGTGTGTGTGTGTCTCTCATCAGGTGTGTGTGTGTGTGTCTCTCATCAGGTGTGTGTGCGTGTGTCTGTCTCTCATCAGGTGTGTGTGTGTCTCTCATCAGGTGTGTGTGTGTGTCTCTCATCAGGTGTGCGTGTGTGTGTGTGTCTCTCACCAGGTGTGTGTGTGTGTGTCTCTCACCAGGTGTGTGTGTGTGTGTGTGTCTCACCAGGTGTGTGTGTGTCTCTCACCAGGTGTGTGTGTGTGTGTGTGTCTCTCACCAGGTGTGTGTGTGTGTGTGTGTGTGTGTGTGTTTGTGTCTCTCACCAGGTGTGTGTGTGTGTGTGTGTGTGTGTGTGTGTGTGTCTGTCTCTCATCAGGTGTGTGTGTGTGTGTGTGTCTGTCTCTCATCAGGTGTGTGTGTGTCTGTCTCTCATCAGGTGTGTGTGTGTGTCTCTCATCAGGTGTGTGTGTGTGTCTGTCTCTCATCAGGTGTGTGTGTGTGTCTCTCATCAGGTGTGTGTGCGTGTGTCTGTCTCTCATCAGGTGTGTGTGTGTGTCTCTCATCAGGTGTGTGTGCGTGTGTCTGTCTCTCATCAGGTGTGTGTGTGTGTGTCTCTCATCAGGTGTGTGTGTGTCTGTCTCTCATCAGGTGTGTGTGTGTGTCTCTCATCAGGTGTGTGTGCGTGTGTCTGTCTCTCATCAGGTGTGTGTGTGTGTCTCTCATCAGGTGTGTGTGTGTGTCTCTCATCAGGTGTGCGTGTGTGTGTGTGTCTCTCACCAGGTGTGTGTGTGTGTGTCTCTCATCAGGTGTGCGTGTGTGTGTGTGTCTCTCACCAGGTGTGTGTGTGTGTGTCTCTCATCAGGTGTGTGTGTGTCTGTCACCAGGTGTGTGTGTGTCTCTCATCAGGTGTGTGTGTGTGTGTCTCTCATCAGGTGTGTGTGTGTGTGTCTGTCTCTCATCAGGTGTGTGTGTGTGTGTGTGTGTGTGTGTCTCTCATCAGGTGTGCGTGTGTGTGTGTGTGTCTCACCAGGTGTGTGTGTGTGTGTGTGTGTGTCTCACCAGGTGTGTGTGTGTGTGTGTCTCTCACCAGGTGTGTGTGTGTGTGTGTGTCTCTCACCAGGTGTGTGTGTGTGTGTGTGTGTGTGTGTGTCTCACCAGGTGTGTGTGTGTGTGTGTGTGTGTGTGTGTGTCTCTCACCAGGTGTGTGTGTGTGTGTCTCTCACCAGGTGTGTGTGTGTGTGTGTGTCTCTCACCAGGTGTGTGTGTGTGTGTGTGTGTGTGTGTCTCTCACCAGGTGTGTGTGTGTGTGTGTCTCTCACCAGGTGTGTGTGTGTGTGTGTCTCTCACCAGGTGTGTGTGTGTGTGTGTGTGTGTGTGTGTGTGTGTGTGTGTCTCTCACCAGGTGTGTGTGTGTGTGTGTCTCTCACCAGGTGTGTGTGTGTGTGTGTCTCTCACCAGGTGTGTGTGTGTGTGTGTGTGTGTGTGTGTGTCTCTCACCAGGTGTGTGTGTGTGTGTGTCTCTCACCAGGTGTGTGTGTGTGTGTGTCTCTCACCAGGTGTGTGTGTGTGTCTCTCACCAGGTGTGTGTGTGTGTGTGTGTGTGTGTGTGTGTGTGTGTGTCTCTCACCAGGTGTGTGTGTGTGTGTGTGTCTCTCACCAGGTGTGTGTGTGTGTCTCTCACCAGGTGTGTGTGTGTGTCTCTCACCAGGTGTGTGTGTGTGTGTGTGTGTGTGTGTGTGTGTGTGTCTCTCACCAGGTGTGTTGGAGTCTCTCTGATAGAAGCTCTTCCTGGGACGTCCAGCAGAGGCCACTGAAACGGTAAATACTGTGAACAGAGAGGAACATACATTTTAATAAAGCCATGATCTTTAATTAATATATTATAATAATGTATAATATTATAATAATGTATAATATTATAATAAAGTACAGTGTTTCCCCTAGGTTTACAGCTTTTTGGGGGGGGGGGGGGGGGGGGGTTCCGGGGCGGACACCGACACAAACACGTAAAGGAATATATAACAACTGAACAATTATTTGAACTGTACATTGAACTAAACATCGGAACATTTCTTTTTATGATAATTATCCACAAAGTGTGCAGCTTCTGTCACTGCAGTGTATCTCTCTGGGCTTCTGGAAGAAGAACCTCCAGAGCCTCTTGATGTGGGAAGTCACGGTCATTACATTCTCACGCACACATTCTGATGTTACCTCGCAGAACTAGTCCGACACTACGAAGACTTTTTATTAAAGTCACACCAGCGACCAATAAGAAGTAGACGTGATCACATGACCAACAGAGCAGAAGGACTCAGTCCTACTGAAGAAGAACCAACTCATAGAAGCATGGAGCTCCACAAGTTCTTTAAGAAACAATCAGTGAGCTCAACGAGGAAAATAAACGACTAACAATTACTCTCAACTCCATCTTCACACAATACAAACACATGTTCACCTCACCGTGCTGCTGTTTAAGACCACAGGACACACACACACACACAATGTAGCCTCACCCCGCCCCCCCACTCTGAGGAAGCTCCGGCTGAGAGAGCTAACTGGATCCAGCTGTTGGAAATACCAAAGAAATCAAAACACACACACACACACACAGTCTATTACAGAGTGTAGCATAAACTTACTGTGTGACTTGAGGGGTTACTGCTGTTTACGAAGCACTGCAGATAGAGCTTGATATACATTTATTTTTTAACGAGAACAAGTAACTCTTCAAGTCTGTACAAGACGTCCACAGTGTTCATGTAAAACACATTTCTCTGTTCTCACCTGTAGAATGAGGTGAAAACTGAACAGTGAGGTTGTTTAATGTGTGTTTATGAGGTCATGTTTTAGGTCCTCGTGGTATTTTAAGAGACAATGTCAAGTAAACAGAGGAATTGTGGGATTGTTGGGCCTGCTGAAAGGAGACCCACTTTAAATAAACAAGACACACACACACCTCTGTCAACATGAACCTTTTTAAACAGAGTGAAAATAACACAGACTCAACCCAGAGAGTTAATCTCTCCTCAGTCCATTCACTGCTGCTCAGGTGTGACATGGTGTCACAGGTGTGTGTAGGTGTGTGTGTCTGCATGATCGATTTGAAAAGTCAGCAAACTTCTGGCTCTTTTTCCTCGATAACCTTTGTGACATCATTTTAAAACACGTAGAAAGTAAAAGACGTATTTTTACTGAATCGGATGAGATCATTACACCACATTTTAAACCCAAAAGAGTCAAAACTATTTCAGAATCTGGCCCAATTTCTGAAAGATGGGTTATCGTTTGAGGTCAAGACGTTTGATTATTGGCCTCAACGATATCATGTGACTGTCGGGGGATCAGTTGGATTTCTGTTTGATTTCATGGATGCTGCCAAAATATGTTATAAACTGTAGTGAGCTTGTTTTAATATCATTGGAGTAAAAGGGCTAGCTATGTGACCGCGGCTAAGTGGAGAGCAGGGCCGTGCTTCAATCAGAAAATCGGCGGTTCGAACCCCGGCTCCGCTAGTCACATGTTGATGTGTCCTTGAGCAAGACACTTAACCCCAAAATTGCTCCTGTAGCTGTGCCCACGGTGTAGAAATGTGAATAAATCGCTTTGGATAAAAACGTCTGCTAAATGACTGTAATGTACTGTAGTGTGTGGCTACATGTGAGCTAACAGGGCTAGCTGGGTGACTGTGAGGCTACATGTGAGCTAACAGGGCTAGCTGGGTGACTGTGAGGCTACATGTGAGCTAACAGGGCTAGCTGGGTGACTGTGAGGCTACATGTGAGCTAACAGGGCTAGCTGGGTGACTGTGAGGCTACATGTGAGCTAACAGGGCTAGCTGGGTGACTGTGAGGCTACATGTGAGCTAACAGGGCTAGCTGGGTGACTGTGAGGCTACATGTGAGCTAACAGGGCTAGCTGGGTGACTGTGAGGCTACATGTGAGCTAACAGGGCTAGCTGGGTGACTGTGAGGCTACATGTGAGCTAACAGGGCTAGCTGGGTGACTGTGAGGCTACATGTGAGCTAACAGGGCTAGCTGGGTGACTGTGAGGCTACATGTGAGCTAACAGGTTGTCTACAGGCCTCCTGCTTCCTGTCTGACTACATGAGGACAGTAAATAGTCTGTATTATGGTTCAGCTAGCATCCTGCTAACGAGAACTTGTTTACCTTGACTGGCAGGCGCTTGTCATCTTCTTCCTGCTCCCCCCCACCCCACCCCATAAACACACCTCAGGCTCTAAGGAGACTAACGAGGACACAAGGTCCCATTGTGTGAAGAGAAATGTGAGGGAGGAGCAGAGAGACCTGTGTTGTCTCGAGGCAACATGCAGTCTGAGCTACAAGTGTGTGTGTCTGTGTGTGTGTGTGTGTGTGTAGCCACAGGCAGTGTGTTGGGTATAATGGGATGGACCCCCCCCCCCCCCCCAACCAGAGAGCCGTGCATTAGGACCATTCACACTCTGCTAATGACAACAATGGCCCACTAACAGGGGGGGGGGGGGGGTTGAGGAATGCAGGTGTGTGTGTGAGTGAGTTGTGTGTTTAGCCGACATGTGTGTCTGGTTAAGTCCACAGAGACGGACTTTCAAAACAAAGCAGAGAAGGAAAAGAAATCCCAGTTTCACTGGATTTACAAATGAGTTATTATATTATATTAGAGGTCTACAAGTCTAATGTTGAATCAGCTGTACCAGTAGAGTTCTGGTACCAGTACTCTACTGGTGTTCGACTGCACATAAAGACGACATCATTCTACAGAAACACACATCCTGAGGTCTCTGTAATAACATTGTGCCAAAGATTAGTACATAAGTGTTTCTGTATGAAACCAGTCGACTCTCTGATCCATTCAGCTTCAGGGAGCAGGAAACATGGAAACACCCGTCAATCCTGCAGCTAAAGCAGCTCACGCAGCTAAAGCAGCTCACGCAGCTAAAGCAGCTCACGCAGCTAAAGCACCTCACGCAGCTAAAGCACCTCACGCAGCTAAAGCAGCTCACGCAGCTAAAGCAGCTCACGCAGCTAAAGCAGTTCACGCAGCTAAAGCAGCTCACGCAGCGGCCATGATGAGAGATCATTCCAACTTCACCAGTAGACTGTGTTCAGGCCTGTTTCACCTCATACCATCAGACATCTTATCATCACGCGCACACACACACACACACACACACACACACACACACACACACACAGTGAAGAAACACAACCTGTGAACGAGTTCATTTAAAAGACATCATGAACTTCTTCAGCTTCTAAAGCTAAACTAGACGATACAAACATCACATTCATGACCCTGAAGATGTTAAAGAAACATCCTCAGAACATCAACATGATGGACTTTCATGAAGTGAATCCTGGTTTCAGGTCCAGCAGGTCTCACAACAAAGGACCAGGTCCTCATCAGACCACCTGGTCATGATGACATCACCTTTACTAGACCCGTCGGGTCACTACAGAAGATGTTTAAATGTCAGGTTGAACGTACCGTCCTGGCGCTCGGTGGCAGCGCCCCGTTGTTGAGGTATGGACTACAAAGGTTCAGGTCTGAGATCATGAAGAAGGGGTACCCCACATAGGGGGGGGGCTGGAAGAGACCTCCATCCTGCTGCCTCCTCAGGGCTGAGGAACAAGATCACTTCTCTCATCAGGTTAGTTTAACAGGTTGTGTGCTACATGCTAACTAGCCTTAGCAGCTCATTAGGCTCTGCCTCTTTAGAGACTCCCAGCAGCCTCCTGGGCTGAGCTCACACTGTTTATGTTTATTCATTTGTATTTTAAATGTAAACGAGATATTAATGTGATGTTTACCTTCCTGAAACAGATGATTGTGTCTGATCCTGTTCTCCAGATCTGTGTTGATCCTGGACCGTCTGTCTGTCTGTACACACAACAACAATAACACAACAACAATAATAACACACCAACAATAACAACAACAGCACACACTGATGGTGAACCAGTATCGTGTCTACATAAACCAGCTCCACTAACTAGTCCCAAGTCTCTTAACTGGTCCCAGGTCTCGTCTCTTAACTAGTCCCAGGTCTCGTCTCTTAACTGGTCCCAGGTCTCTTAACTGGTCCCAGGTCTCTAACTGGTCCCAGGTCTCTAACTAGGTCCCAGGTCTCTTACCTCCTCCTCTGAGTCTGACTCGGACTCGTTGACTAGAGAGTTCTTCACATCGTCCAGGTCTCGACCAGATGACACGTTCCTCTTCTCCTCTTGTTCTCCTTCATCTTTAAAGTTGATCAGTTCATCGTTAGCTCCCAGGTCGTCTCCGTGTAGCGGCATGTCAGGAGGTTAGCCTACAGCTAGCATGAGCTAACATGAGCTAACACGAGCTAACATGAGTTGATGCTAACTTACAGTTTGTATATAAACACAACCGAGCGGAGCGTGAATCCGTTAATAAAGATCCAACTAACGTTGTGTGAGAGCTCCACGCATCACACGCACCGTTCACGTTAATCTGCGGGATTCTTCCGTCTTGTATTGCGTTAAAAAACAGTTTATTAAACTAAGCTAACTAGCTAAGCTAACTAGCTACGTGTTGCGTTCACTGACGCGTCTGTTTCTGGATGAATTCCTGAGGTGTGAAGTATTTCTTTAGTCCTCCTCGAGTCCTTAACGTTAGTCCCCGAGTCCTCCTCCACGAACAGAGTCCATTACAGAGAAGGGGTACCACATGAACAACTATACTAAATCTAAAAACACTCAGAACCGCTGACGTGAGGAAACAGAGTCCGTTAAACACGGTGAAAAGTTCACCGTTGAGTTTCTTGAGTTTCTCCAGCGGGAAAAGATCAACAGGCCCGTTGAGATTTAACGGTTAAACCAGCAGGTTACACTAACGGTCCATCGTGTTTTAGTGATGTGTGATGATCCAGACCGGTTGTTTGTGGAGACGTGAGAACACTCGCAGCTGGTCGGAGCTTCTGAGACCGAAGAAAAAACTCCGAGATCGGAGGAACAACTGGAGTACCCGGAGAGACTCAGGACTGATCCTGGACCAGTTCAGCTAAGCGCGCTCCTGACTCTGCACAAGCTGAACTGATCCTGGACCAGTTGAACAACAGGTTGATCCCATTTGATGGACAGAGGAGGCACAAAGAGGAGGAGGAGGGAGGAGGGGGGAGAGGGAGGAGGAGGAGGAGGGGGGGGGTGTTAAGGTGGAGAAGAAGGACACTTTTAACCCCTAAAGGACCAGTTGGACACCTTACTGACGTCATGAGGAGGCTCTGGTCCTTAATGTAGGAAATAGAAAACAATGTTTTTAAATAACAGAATACAACTGAAGACTCAGTAAAATACATCATTTAACACTGGAATAATACTAATAAAAGTATTTATTGCACTAGAATATATGTTATTATTTGACACTGGAATAATAATAATGAAATCATTTATTGCACTATATTACTGTTATTATATAAATAAAACTCAGGCATCATATTCTGAGTTAGTGGTCTGTGGATGTTTTCATGGGAGGAAGAAGTGCTCATAACGTTTATTAAGTAAATACTCTGTTACAGTACAATGTCTTGTATTTAAGATTTTACTTGAAGTTACCTTAAAGTACACGTGTTAGCATCAAAATATACTAAAAGTCAGTGGTGGGCCGTCAGGGCCAGCTAAGCCTTCTCTGCTGGCCTAAACAGAATCACAAAGTTATAGCTATATTATAATTTAATAATTTTTCATAAATACACTACATTTATTATCATTTTTTCCCATTATCTTATGTTCTCATTGCACAGCTCCTGTCTTCCTCTGTTGCGCTGCTTCCAGCGCAGCTTGTTTTAAGTAGAGCTTTTATCCAATCAGATTCAGCCCCTATGTCTCTATGTAAGGAGAGAGGCCCGATGCCCGGTAGAGAGCCTTTGCAGTTTAAGTAAATGGGGACGATATTGTTGACTGTCATAGTCTTCAACCAATCACTTTAAACTATAAACCTGTAGACAGAAGACTAGTTTAGTTAACCACTTTAAACTATAAACCTGTAGACAGAAGACTAGTTTAGTTAACCACTTTAAACTATAAACCTGTAAACAGAAGACTAGTTTAGTTAACCACTTTAAACTATAAACATGTAAACAGAAGACTAGTTTAGTTAACCACTTTAAACTATAAACATGTAAACATGTAAACAGAAGACTAGTTTAGTTAATCACTATAAACATGTAAACATAAGACTAGTTTAGTTAATCACTTTAAACTATAAATATGTAAACAGAAGACTAGTTTAGTTAATCACTTTAAACTATAAACATGTAAACAGAAGACTAGTTTAGTTAATCACTTTAAACTATAAACATGTAGACAGAAGACTAGTTTAGTTAATCACTATAAACATGTAAACATAAGACTAGTTTAGTTAACCACTTTAAACTATAAACCTGTAAACAGAAGACTAGTTTAGTTAACCACTTTAAACTATAAACATGTAAACAGAAGACTAGTTTAGTTAACCACTTTAAACTATAAACATGTAAACATGTAAACAGAAGACTAGTTTAGTTAATCACTATAAACATGTAAACATAAGACTAGTTTAGTTAATCACTTTAAACTATAAATATGTAAACAGAAGACTAGTTTAGTTAATCACTTTAAACTATAAACATGTAAACAGAAGACTAGTTTAGTTAATCACTTTAAACTATAAACATGTAGACAGAAGACTAGTTTAGTTAATCACTATAAACATGTAAACAGAAGACTAGTTTAGTTAATCACTTTAAACTATAAACATGTAAACAGAAGACTAGTTTAGTTAATCACTTTAAACTATAAACCTGTAAACAGAAGACTAGTTTAGTTAACCACTTTAAACTATAAACATGTAAACAGAAGACTAGTTTATTGAATCACTTTAAACTATAAACCTGTAAACAGAAGACTAGTTTAGTTAATCACTTTAAACTATAAACATGTAAACAGAAGACTAGTTTAGTTAATCACTTTAAACTATAAACCTGTAGACAGAAGACTAGTTTAGTTAATCACTTTAAACTATAAACATGTAAACAGAAGACTAGTTTAGTTAATCACTTTAAACTATAAACATGTAAACAGAAGACTAGTTTAGTTAATCACTATAAACATGTAAACAGAAGACTAGTTTAGTTAATCACTTTAAACTATAAACCTGTAGACAGAAGACTAGTTTAGTTAATCACTTTAAACTATAAACATGTAAACAGAAGACTAGTTTAGTTAATCACTTTAAACTATGAACATGTAAACAGAAGACTAGTTTAGTTAATCACTATAAACATGTAAACAGAAGACTAGTTTAGTTAACCACTTTAAACTATAAACCTGTAAACAGAAGACTAGTTTAGTTAATCACTATAAACATGTAAACATGTAGACAGAAGACTAGTTTAGTTAATCACTTTAAACTATAAATCTGTAGACAGAAGACTAGTTTAGTTAATCACTTTAAACTATAAACATGTAAACAGAAGACTAGTTTAGTTAATCACTTTAAACTATAAACCTGTAAACAGAAGACTAGTTTAGTTAATCACTTTAAACTATAAACATGTAAACAGAAGACTAGTTTAGTTAATCACTTTAAACTATAAACCTGTAAACAGAAGACTAGTTTAGTTAATCACTTTAAACCTGTAAACAGAAGACTAGTTTATTGAATCACTTTAAACTATAAACATGTAAACAGAAGACTAGTTTAGTTAATCACTTTAAACTATAAACATGTAAACAGAAGACTAGTTTAGTTAATCACTTTAAACTGTATTTAATTTCTTACACTGCTTTTTAGTGTTTAATGACTGTTTTTAATGTTTCAATGAATGTTCTTAATTGTTTTTAAATCTCCTTTTCTTTTGCCTCATGTTTTGATGCTTTTAATGGTTTTATGTGAAGCACTTTGAATTACCTTGTTGTTGAAATGTGCTATACAAATAAACTTTTAAAGTGTAACTAGTCCAGCCTCGGTTCTTTCTGAAAGTTGTTCTTTGTGTTCATTCGGAGGTGAATCAGTGATTGAGAGTAAATTACAACATCTGGACTCAGGTCTCTGGTTTCATTACGACAGGAAACGAGGTGACGGACCTGAAACCAGCGAGTGTTCACAGCTGACTTCTGTTACTCAGAGTTCAGCCTGAAGAATCCATCACATTCCATCACACACACACACACACACACACACACACACACACACACACCAGCAGCTGTGTGTATCAGCAGGAAGTGTTTGGCTCAGAGCCAGACTGTAGAGATCCTCTAAAGCTATGGAGGCCCTGTGTGTGTGTGGGGGGGGGGGGTTGAGAGTCTGAGGAGAGGAAATCCCTCTTTTGTTTCCAACAACATTCTGTGTGTTTATGGCTCAGGCCTGAGGATGAATACGTGGCTATATATATATATATATACGTGTATATATATATAATATACTGCTAGCAACTTCTGTAAGTGAGTAGAATCATGGACAAACTTTTTACTGTACTACATCTCAGAGGTACTTATTGTACATTTTACTGTACTACATCTCAAAGGTACATATTGTACTTTTTACTGTACTACATCTCAGAGGTACTTATTGTACTTTTTACTGTACTACATCTCAAAGGTACATATTGTACTTTTTACTGTACTACATCTCAGAGGTACTTATTGTACTTTTTACTGTACTACATCTCAGAGGTACTTATTGTACTTTTTACTGTACTACATCTCAAAGGTACATATTGTACTTTTTACTGTACTACATCTCAGAGGTACTTATTGTACTTTTTACTGTACTACATCTCAGAGGTACATATTGTACTTTTTACTGTACTACATCTCAGAGGTACTTATTGTACTTTTTACTGTACTACATCTCAGAGGTACATATTGTACTTTTTACTGTACTACATCTCAGAGGTACTTATTGTACTTTTTACTGTACTACATCTCAGAGGTACATATTGCACTTTTTACTGTACTACATCTCAGAGGTACATATTTTACTTTTTACTGTACTTCATCTCAGAGGTACACATTGTACTTTTTACTGTACTACATCTCAGAGGTACTTATTGTACTTTTTACTGTACTACATCTCAGAGGTACTTATTGTACTTTTTACTGTACTACATCTCAGAGGTACTTATTGTACTTTTTACTGTACTACATCTCAGAGGTACTTATTGTACTTTTTACTGTACTACATCTCAGAGGTACTTATTGTACTTTTTACTGTACTACATCTCAGAGGTACATATTTTACTTTTTACTGTACTTCATCTCAGAGGTACACATTGTACTTTTTACTGTACTACATCTCAGAGGTACTTATTGTACTTTTTACTGTACTACATCTCAGAGGTACATATTGACCCCTGAAGCTCCACAGGGAGGTGATGGGTCCAGTAACCAGCGATGTTTCAGCCGTTCGATCCTCAAATGAAACAAGAAATCAATATTCATGTTTAACCCACAGCAAAAGATTGTGTTGTGTTCATGTAACAAGTGGAAAATGAGTACTTTCTCTGAACCGTAGATATGTTCCTTCATCAGTAAACGAGACCATCAGAGAGAAGATGGTCTATTTCTATATAGTTATTCTTAATGCTCATCATCAGAGCCACCGGGTCGGATTCTGGTGAAATCAGATGAAATCATGCAGGTTCACCAGAAACTCCTTCAGCTCAGACTCCAGCAGGGCCTCCAGCAGAGACCGGTCCACCATGGACAGACCCAGATCCTCCAGCAGAGACCGGTCCACCATGGACAGACCCAGATCCTCCAGCAGAGACCGGTCCACCGTGGACAGACCCAGATTCTCCAGCAGAGACCGGTCCACCATGGACAGACCCAGATCCTCCAGCAGAGACCGTTCGACCGTGGACAGACCCAGACAGACCCAGATCCTCCAGCAGAGGCCGGTCTACCGTGGACAGACCCAGATCCAGACCTGGACCTGAGATGTTGAGAGCTGGACTGTTGACAATAGTTCTTGTAGTTTAGTGTTGAGACTCATTCTGTCTCATGCCTCCTCCTCTAGTGGTTAAAGTATTTGCTTTGTTAAAACTCCCCCTAGTGGTCAGATGTGTACTTTCTATGTACTTTGTACAGGTGTGTGACATGTCAGCTCCCTACGAAGATATACATTTATTTTCTGAGCTAAATAACACAGAACGATTCTTAGTTTCAGGTGATTATACACTGGTTAAAACATAGTTCTGTATATTTATTCAATTTCAGCCAATTATTAATGTTACACACTGTTCCTTTAACACACCAAAATATACCACAAGATTATCAGAGGGAGCGGTGCATTATGGGTAATGTAGGAGATGATTGTGTGGAATAAAACATGAGAACTCTGGTTCTGCTGCATCGATTTCGATCCATTGTTCATTAAAGTCTTCATCGTGAGTCTGATGATGTCATAGACTGACTCCTCTTCCTCCTTCCCCAGTGAGACCAGAGCACACATACACACACACACACACACACATAGGGCGGTGTGTGGAGAATAATTGTAATAAGTGTGTTTTATCGTGTTGATGAATGAATGTTCGTCAGAGGGAGCAGCTTCTGAAGGAATGATGCTCATCAGGTTTCACTGGTTTCACTGGTTTCACTGTTCAGAGTGGAGGAGGATCTGGTGGAGTAAAATCTGAATAAATCACAGAGTCAGAGGTTCTGCTGTGAAGAGTTAAGACTAAGGTAGAGTTTGTGGTAAATGAGAAAACCTGAAGACGATGGCAGTTAATCTGAGTAAGAACGGTCCGTCACTCATGGACGCTTATAAAGAAGTCGTGGACGGAAAGGTGGACACAAACTGGTGAGCTGTCTCTGATTATGACGGAGTGATTCTTCTTCATGTTAATTTAGTGACATGTTATACTGCTGACAAGTTAACCTGCTAAGAAGTTAACCTGCAAACAAATTAACCTGCTGACAAGTTAACCTGCTGACATGCTAACCTGCTGACATGTTAACCTACTGACAAGTTAACCTACTGACAAGTTAACCTGCTGAAAAGTTAACCTACTTACATGTTAAACTACTGACAAGTTAACCTACTTACATGTTAAACTACTGACAAGTTAACCTGCTGACATGTTAACTTGCTGACATGTTAACCTGCTGACATGTTAACCTGCTGAAAAGTTAACCTACTTACATGTTAAACTACTGACAAGTTAACCTGCTGACATGTTAACTTGCTGACATGTTAACCTACCGACAAGTTAACCTGCTTAAAAGTTAACCTACTGACATGTTAAACTACTGACAAGTCAACCTGCTGACAAGTGAAACTACTGACATGTTAACCTACTGACAAGTTAACCTTCTGACAAGTTAACCTACTGACAAGTTAACCTGCTAAAAGTTAACCTTCTGACAAGTTAACCTGCTAAAAGTTAACCTTCTGACAAGTTAACCTGCTAACAAGTTAACCTGCTGACATGTTAACCTACTGACAAGTTAACCTTCTGACAAGTTAACCTACTGACAAGTTAACCTGCTAAAAGTTAACCTTCTGACAAGTTAACCTGCTAAAAGTTAACCTTCTGACAAGTTAACCTGCTAACAAGTTAACCTGCTGACATGTTAACCTGCTGACATGTTAACCTTCTAACATGTTAACCTCCTGACATGTTAAACTACTGACATGTTAATGTGCTGACATGTTAACCTTCTAACATGTTAACCTCCTGGCATGTTAATCTGCTGACATGTTAACCTTCTAACATGTTAACCTCCTGACATGTTAAACTACTGACATGTTAATGTGCTGACATGTTAACCTTCTAACATGTTAACCTCCTGGTATGTTAATCTGCTGACATGTTAACCTTCTAACATGTTAACCTCCTGACATGTTAAACTACTGACATGTTAATGTGCTGACATGTTAACCTTCTAACATGTTAACCTCCTGGCATGTTAATCTGCTGACATGTTAACCTTCTAACATGTTAATCTGCTGACATGTTAAACTACTGACATGTTAATCTGCTGACATGTTAACCTTCTAACATGCTAACCTTCTAACATGCTAACCTGCTGACATGTTAATCTGCTGACATGTTAACCTGGTGACATGTTAATCTGCTGACATGCTAACCTGCTGACATGTTAACCTACCGACAAGTTAACCTGCTGAAAAGTTAACCTACTGACATGTTAAACTACTGACAAGTTAACCTACTGACAAGTTAACCTACTGACATGTTAAACTACTGACAAGTTAACCTACTGACATGTTAAACTACTGACAAGTCAACCTGCTGAAAAGTTAACCTACTGACATGTTAAACTACTGACAAGTTAACCTGCTGAAAAGTTAACCTACTGACATGTTAAACTACTGACAAGTTAACCTGCTGAAAAGTTAACCTACTGACATGTTAAACTACTGACAAGTTAACCTGCTGAAAAGTTAACCTACTGACATGTTAAACTACTGACAAGTCAACCTGCTGAAAAGTTAACCTACTGACAAGTGAAACTACTGACAAGTGAAACTACTGACATGCTAACCTACTGACATGCTAACCTGCTCACTGTGTGTTTTCAGGGCGCTCTTCACTTATGAAGGGAACAGTAATGATATTCGTCTGGCACATAAGGGAGGTAAGATCTGATTGATGTACTCTGTAATGGACAGCAATAAAAAGCACACACAAATTCTCAGTTGCATGCAGTAAAAATACATGTTGTCCAGTAAATTGTCTGATGTATTATTACAAATTGCAATACCGAAGCAAAGATGTATCTGCTTCTCCTAACTGATAGATATAGAGTCAGCTAGTTGAGTCCAACATAGGGGTCGGGCCCCTCCAAAGGGTCACCAGATCAGTCTGAGGGGTCCGAGATGATTAATGGAGTAAATGTACTCAGTTACTTTCCACCACATTAAACTCAGCTAACTGCTGATTCATGTTTCCACACTGAGAGCTGGTTTGTCCGTATTGTATAATGTCACATGAACGTATCTTTGTCCTCTACTGAAAACTAAAACTATCAGCAGCTGATGAGGAAGGACAATCTTTTTAATGTTTTTGCTCACTCGTGTTGTTGTTGTTGTGTGTGTGTGTGTGTGTGTGTGTGTGTGCAGATGGTGGATTAGAGGAGATGGTGGAGGAGCTGAACTCTGGAAAGGTGATGTACGCTTTCTGTCGAGTCAAGGACCCAAACTCTGGTCTGCCCAAATATGTCCTCATAAACTGGGTGAGGCACACATACACACACACACACAGAAATACAGAAATATACAGAAAAAGATGCTATTGGCTCAGTTATTGGGGTTCATGTGTGTGTGTGTGTCTGTGGACAGACAGGTGAAGGTGTGAAGGACTCCAGAAAAGGAATGTGTGCCAACCATGTGAGCTCGATGTCCAACTTCCTGAAGGTGAGTGTGTTGTCTAAATGCTGCAGTGTGACTTTAACCACGAGTCACATGTCAACATGTGTGTGACATCATGTGTGTGACATCAGGGCGCCCATGTGACCATCAACGCCCGCGGAGACGAAGACGTGGAACCAGAGACCATTCTGGAGAAAGTGGCCAAAGCCTCCGGAGCAAACTTTCATTTCCACAAACCGAAAGAATACAGAGACGCTCCGAGAGGAGCCGTGGTGAGAAACACATATACTGTATGTATCATCTGAAATAAATAAGTTCACCAATGTGTTTATAGAGAGAAACATGAATATATATTAAATACATTCACTAATATGTGTAAGGATCAGGGTCAAAACTGGGAGGTCAGTCAAGAAGGCGAACAAATCCAAACAGGGTCGGAACAGGCAGATCAGGAACAATATGTAGATACGCTGGAGAGCTTGGCAACGACACACAAGACAATCTGGCAGGGAACAAGTGCAAGTGAGGGGACCTAAATAGTGAGGAGTTAATGAGGGAATGGGCTGCAGGTGAGATGGGCGTGGAGGACCAGGTGAGGGGAATGAGAGGTGATTGGGTGTGAATGGTAGAATCTGAAATGACAGGAGAGTTAATTAAACAGGCAGGCAGGATGAAAACATATGTATATGAAGATATGAAGGGGAATTCGTGACACTATGTTTATAGAGCGAAACATGAATATACATTAAATATATTCACTAATATGTTTATAGAGAAACATGAATATACATTAAATATATTCACTAATATGTTTATAGAGAAACATAAATATATATTAAATATATTCACTAATATGTTTATAGAGAAACATGAATATACATTAAATATATTCACTAATATGTTTATAGAGCGAAACATGAATATACATTAAATATATTCACTAATATGTTTATAGAGCGAAACATGAATATACATTAAATATATTCACTAATATGTTTATAGAGCGAAACATGAATATACATTAAATATATTCACTAATATGTTTATAGAGCGAAACATGAATATACATTAAATATATTCACTAATATGTTTATAGAGAAACATGAATATATATTAAATATATTCACTAATATGTTTATAGATAAACATGAATATATATTAAATATATTCACTAATATGTTTATAGAGAAACATAAATATATATTAAATATATTCACTAATATGTTTATAGAGAAACATAAATATATATTAAATATATTCACTAATATGTTTATAGAGAAACATGAATATACATTAAATATATTCACTAATATGTTTATAGAGCGAAACATGAATATACATTAAATATATTCACTAATATGTTTATAGAGCGAAACATGAATATACATTAAATATATTCACTAATATGTTTATAGAGCGAAACATGAATATACATTAAATATATTCACTAATATGTTTATAGAGCGAAACATGAATATACATTAAATATATTCACTAATATGTTTATAGAGAAACATGAATATATATTAAATATATTCACTAATATGTTTATAGATAAACATGAATATATATTAAATATATTCACTAATATGTTTATAGAGAAACATAAATATATATTAAATATATTCACTAATATGTTTATAGAGAAACATGAATATACATTAAATATATTCACTAATATGTTTATAGAGAAACATGAATATATATTAAATATATTCACTAATATGTTTATAGATAAACATGAATATATATTAAATATATTCACTAATATGTTTATAGAGAAACATAAATATATATTAAATATATTCACTAATATGTTTATAGAGAAACATGAATATACATTAAATATATTCACTAATATGTTTATAGAGCGAAACATGAATATACATTAAATATATTCACTAATATGTTTATAGAGCGAAACATGAATATATATTAAATATATTCACTAATATGTTTATAGAGAAACATGAATATATATTAAATATATTCACTAATATGTTTATAGAGAAACATGAATATATATTAAATATATTCACTAATATGTTTGGAGAGAGAAACATTAATATATAATAAATATATTAATCAGTTTTCCTTCATGATCTTCGTGCAGCATCTAAAACAGGATTCATGTGTTTTCAAAATGTGTTTTTCTGTGATGTCATCTTTGGCTCTGATGACGTCATAGTGATGTCATCAGAGTGATCTCAGTTTGAGATTCAAACGTCTGTGTTACAAACTGGAGGTGTGGAGTTAAAAGAAGCAGAGGGGGTCTAGAGAGAAGATGCTATTGAACTGCATTGTGGGAAATGTAGGATTGTGTGTATCAGATTGTAAAAACTTCTGAGGCAAATCTGTAATCTTTGTTATTTTGGGCTCTAAACACACAGGACTCTGGAGTCAAAGCTACATTTCCTCCTAAACATATTGATCTTGAGTTATTAGTCATAAAAGTGTCATAACTCAGAACTTCTCTGATGTTTCAGGGTTCTGTGTATCGGAAGGTCAACGCTGTGGACGAAATCCAACAAACCAGAAAGGACGACTTCTGGGTTCAAACTCAGGTTTGTCTTCACGTTCTTCCTGAGTTTATAAAGTGAAGTGTGATCTCATCTGAAAATAAAACCACGGTCTTCTTCAGAGGGACGAAGAGGTTCGTCAACAGGAGGAGAACCAACGACTGGAGAGGGACAGACAAACGCTGGCGAGGGAGAGGAGGGAGATGGAGGAGAAGCAGACGAAGGAGAGGGAGAAGAAAGCGAAGGAGAGAGCTCAGCAGATCGAACAGGAGAAGTGAGTCTGAAACAAGAGCAACATCATCAAGAACAGAAAGAACCACAGCTGACTAGTTATTTCTGTTTGTTTAGGGTCCATCAGAAGAAGAGAGAAGAAGAGGACCGAGAGAATGAGCAGCAGACACATGTGGGTCCATCAGAACCTTTCTTCAGTTTATCTTTGGTCTGAACTGTCCATCAGGCCCACCAGGTCCACCAGATCCATCAGGTCCATCAGGTCCATGAGATCCATGAGATCCATCAGGTCCATTAGGTCCATTAGAATCCATCAGGTCCAACAGGTCTATCAGATCCATCAGATCCATCAGGAACAAAACCATTAGATCCATCAGGTCCATTAGATCCATCAGATCCATCAGGTCCATCAGATCCATCAGGTCCATCAGATCCATCAGATCCATCAGGTCCATCAGATCCATCAGATCCATCAGGTCCATCAGGTCCATCAGGAACAAAACCATTAGATCTGTGAACATCACTGAAATCTGATGGACCAGAACGCTGTTGTTCTGAAGGTTAAAAGAGACGTTTCATTCACAAATAAAATGAAATGTTTACTATAATAAATATGAAAACAATGTGCCGATAACATGATGTGTCTGTTTTAGAACCTGCAGGAAAATGGAAACAGGAAGTCGGGCATCAACTTCGCTGCGTCGGTGCAGAAAGCGAATGTATGTCAGTAAATAATATCATCATATTAAGATGGAGCTTCAGAAGAGTCAATATTTATGAATGAAATGATCATAGAGGTTTGTGTTATTTCAACTACAATACCCATGAGCCTCAGCTGCTGTTTCTACTGAGAAGAAACTGTCTAGATGAGATAGTGAATCTATTTAAACTACACATCATGTTTTTAGCTATAACTCACTGTTAGTGGCTCACATTATAGAATTTAAAACTGTGATTGGATGTTTCTTACCAAAGTGCACCCTGGGAGTTGTAGTGCCCTTCAGTTATTGAAATTGTTTTCATCAAGGTACCAGATATGTTTCTTACAAAATGAACATGTAAAGTTTGTGTTTACCGATCAGGTCTAATGAAAGAAGCTTTTGAGTTGCATTATGGGAGATTTAGGATCCTGCATTTTTTTTGCTGGACTCATGACAATTGTTAAATACTAATATTAAATACTATTTATTAAATACTATATGCAATACTAAATAGTTGTATTACCCCTTTAAGCTCTGGCTGTGGTTCACAGGAGGCCAAATCCCTGATTTCTCAGAGGTCATTTAACCCCAGAGACGTCTTCAAGCAGAGGGAGCAGAGCTTTGAGTCTGCTGCTGCATCCAGACCAGGTGCATCCAGACCAGGTGAACCTCCACAAATAAATAAGATCAATCACACAGTCTTTCATAATATTCATGTTCTCATTCTGTGTCTCAGGGAACTTTTTATCTCAGAAGTCGTTCGAGAGAGAAACTTTGCTGCAACCTCAGTCTCCTCCTGCTCCAGCTGTGGTCTCCCTGTCTCCTGTCCCACCTGTCTCACCTGTCTCACCTGTCTCACCTGTGCTGGCTCACTCACCTGCTGCACCACCAGAGACAACCGGCTCACCTGTTCCAGCTGCAGGTCAGACACAAAGCTAATTCTCTCTCAGGACCTTCAGTCTCAGGACGTTTAGTCTCCGGACCTTCAGTCTAAAGACCTTCAGTGTCACGACGTTTAGTCTCAAGACCTTCAGTCTCAGGACGTTTAGTCTCCGGACCTTCAGTCTAAAGACCTTCAGTGTCACAACGTTTAGTCTCCGGACCTTCAGTCTAAAGACTTTCAGTCTCAGGACGTTTAGTCTCAGGACCTTCAGTCTCAGGATTTTCAGTCTCAGGACGTTTAGTCTCAGGACCTTCTGTCTCAAGACCTTCAATCTCAGGACCTTCAGTCTCAGGATGTTTCAGCATGTTTAGTCTCAAGACCTTCAGTCTCAGGATGTTTAGTCTCAAGACCTTCAGTCTCAGGAGGTTTAGTCTCAGGACCTTCAGTCTCAGGACCTTCATTCTCAGGACCTTCAGTCTCAGGACCTCCAGTCTCAGGATTTTCAGTCTCAGGACGTTTAGTCTCAGGACATTCAGTCTCAGGATTTTCAGTCTCAGGACGTTTAGTCTCAGGACTAAATGGCTTTAATTTACAACACAATGTGATTCATCGTTAAGAACTCAAGGACGAACTATTCTGCAGTTAACGAACATCTGACGAAGACTTTTCTTAGGAACAAATTTATATTGAAAATATTGGTGAATGTTAGGAACAGCTCAACGGAGCAGAAAACAAACACATTTATTCTACAAATCTATACAGACAGAAGACTAACATGTTTCTGTTTTCTGTTCATGAAATCCCTGTCAGTCATGTTTTATTGCACATAGTGAAACTATGGAATATAAATATGAAACCAGATAAAAACAGTAACATGTGTCTCTTCCTGTCATTGATCCACACAGACACTACTTACACAGAAGAGGAGGACTGGTCTGATGAGTTTGAAGACGATGGAGATGAAGCTCCTCCTGGTACGAAGCCTTCTGTCAATCAATAAGCATGTATACATGTGTACATTTACTGCAGTCAGTAAAGTACTAGTTGCTTTACAAGTTTTTTTTACACACAAAACATACAAAGAACTTAAAAAAGATGATGCATTGTAAAAAACAAATGTTAACATTTCAGCTTAAATAATAAATGATCAAATCAGTGATTGATCAACAATCATTAATAAAAGTAATGATTTTTTCTAAATGAGCTTCACTTGAACTACAGCTTTTACATTACTAAAAAATAAAATAAATGTACTGAGGAATGTATTTATAACTACTTCATCTTTCACTGTGCTGGAACACAAACGTAACAACAGCACAAAGACTGTTTGAATGATCACAATCATCAACGTCTTCCTTTAATGTCCCCAACCAGAAGACCTGTACGAGGCACCACATCCAGCAGAGACAGACGAGGACCTGTATGAAGTTGTTTCCCTTCCAAACATCTCCTCCGTGAGTCCACCAGGTTTTACTGCCTTCATTAGTGGAATCTAACAACATTTACTCAAGTACTCTACTTAATTAAACAGCATACTTCTACTCTTCTGCATTTATTGGACAGCTTTCATACTGGGTACTTTTCACTAAAAGTATATCTCTGTTTATATGATACAGCATGTTTTAAAACTGTGTTGACGTTTTGTATAAAATTCACCTCTAAACTTCTATTAATGTATAGTGAACTCACTATTATATTATTACTTAGTAGTGAACTCACTATTATATTATTACTCAGTAGTGAACTCACTATTATTAATGTATAGTGAACTCACTATTATATTATTACTGAATATTGAACTCACTATTATATTATTACTCAGTAGTGAACTCACTATTATATTATTAATGTATAGTGAACTCACTATTATATTATTACTCAGTAGTGAACTCACTATTATATTATGCATGTATAGTGAACTCACTATTATATTATGCATGTATAGTGAACTCACTATTATATTATGCATGTATAGTGAACTCACTATTATATTATTACTCAGTAGTGAACTCACTATTATATTATGCATGTATAGTGAACTCACTATTATATTATGCATGTATAGTGAACTCACTATTATATTATTACTCAGTAGTGAACTCACTATTATATTATTAATGTATAGTGAACTCACTATTATATTATTACTGAATAGTGAACTCACTATTATATTATTACTCAGTAGTGAACTCACTATTATATTATGCATGTATAGTGAACTCACTATTATATTATGCATGTATAGTGAACTCACTATTATATTATTACTCAGTAGTGAACTCACTATTATATTATTAATGTATAGTGAACTCACTATTATATTATTACTCAGTAGTGAACTCACTATAATATTATTAATGTATAGTGAACTCACTGTTATATTATTAATATATAGTGAACTCACTATTATATTATGAATGTATAGTGAACTCAGTTATATTATGAATGTATAGTGAACTCACTATTATATTATTACTGAATAGTGAACTCACTATTATATTATTACTGAATAGTGAACTCACTATTATATTATTAATGTATAGTGAACTCACTATTATATTATGAATGTATAGTGAACTCACTATTATATTATGAATGTATAGTGAACTCAATATTATATTATTACTGAATAGTGAACTCACTATTACATTACTGAATAGTGAACTCACTATTATATTAATGTATAGTGAACTCACTATTATATTATTACTCAGTAGTGAACTCACTATTATATTATTAATGTATAGTGAACTCACTATATTATTACTGAATAGTGAACTCACTATTATATTATTAATAAATAGTGAACTCACTATTATATTATGAATGTATAGTGAACTCAGTTATGTTATGAATGTATAGTGAACTCGCTATTATATTATTACTGAATAGTGAACTCACTATTATATTATTACTGAATAGTGAACTCACTATTATATTATTAATGTATAGTGAACTCACTATTATATTATTACTGAATAGTGAACTCATTATTATATTATTAATGTATAGTGAACTCACTATTATATTATTAATGTATAGTGAACTCACTATTATATTATTACTCAGTAGTGAACTCACTATTATATTATGCATGTATAGTGAACTCACTATTATATTATGCATGTATAGTGAACTCACTATTATATTATGCATGTATAGTGAACTCACTATTATATTATTACTCAGTAGTGAACTCACTATTATATTATGCATGTATAGTGAACTCACTATTATATTATGCATGTATAGTGAACTCACTATTATATTATTACTCAGTAGTGAACTGACTATTATATTATTAATGTATAGTGAACTCACTATTATATTATTACTGAATAGTGAACTCACTATTATATTATTACTCAGTAGTGAACTCACTATTATATTATGCATGTATAGTGAACTCACTATTATATTATGCATGTATAGTGAACTCACTATTATATTATTACTCAGTAGTGAACTCACTATTATATTATTAATGTATAGTGAACTCACTATTATATTATTACTCAGTAGTGAACTCACTATAATATTATTAATGTATAGTGAACTCACTGTTATATTATTAATATATAGTGAACTCACTATTATATTATGAATGTATAGTGAACTCAGTTATATTATGAATGTATAGTGAACTCACTATTATATTATTACTGAATAGTGAACTCACTATTATATTATTACTGAATAGTGAACTCACTATTATATTATTACTGAATAGTGAACTCACTATTATATTATTAATGTATAGTGAACTCACTATTATATTATTAATGTATAGTGAACTCACTATTATATTATGAATGTATAGTGAACTCAATATTATATTATTACTGAATAGTGAACTCACTATTACATTACTGAATAGTGAACTCACTATTATATTAATGTATAGTGAACTCACTATTATATTATTACTCAGTAGTGAACTCACTATTATATTATTAATGTATAGTGAACTCACTATATTATTACTGAATAGTGAACTCACTATTATATTATTAATAAATAGTGAACTCACTATTATATTATGCATGTATAGTGAACTCACTATTATATTATGCATGTATAGTGAACTCACTATTATATTATTACTCAGTAGTGAACTCACTATTATATTATTAATGTATAGTGAACTCACTATTATATTATTACTCAGTAGTGAACTCACTATAATATTATTAATGTATAGTGAACTCACTGTTATATTATTAATATATAGTGAACTCACTATTATATTATGAATGTATAGTGAACTCAGTTATATTATGAATGTATAGTGAACTCACTATTATATTATTACTGAATAGTGAACTCACTATTATATTATTACTGAATAGTGAACTCACTATTATATTATTAATGTATAGTGAACTCACTATTATATTATGAATGTATAGTGAACTCACTATTATATTATGAATGTATAGTGAACTCAATATTATATTATTACTGAATAGTGAACTCACTATTACATTACTGAATAGTGAACTCACTATTATATTAATGTATAGTGAACTCACTATTATATTATTACTCAGTAGTGAACTCACTATTATATTATTAATGTATAGTGAACTCACTATATTATTACTGAATAGTGAACTCACTATTATATTATTAATAAATAGTGAACTCACTATTATATTATGAATGTATAGTGAACTCAGTTATGTTATGAATGTATAGTGAACTCGCTATTATATTATTACTGAATAGTGAACTCACTATTATATTATTACTGAATAGTGAACTCACTATTATATTATTAATGTATAGTGAACTCACTATTATATTATTACTGAATAGTGAACTCATTATTATATTATTAATGTATAGTGAACTCACTATTATATTATTAATGTATAGTGAACTCACTATTATATTATTACTCAGTAGTGAACTCACTATTATATTATGCATGTATAGTGAACTCACTATTATATTATGCATGTATAGTGAACTCACTATTATATTATGCATGTATAGTGAACTCACTATTATATTATTACTCAGTAGTGAACTCACTATTATATTATGCATGTATAGTGAACTCACTATTATATTATGCATGTATAGTGAACTCACTATTATATTATTACTCAGTAGTGAACTGACTATTATATTATTAATGTATAGTGAACTCACTATTATATTATTACTGAATAGTGAACTCACTATTATATTATTACTCAGTAGTGAACTCACTATTATATTATGCATGTATAGTGAACTCACTATTATATTATGCATGTATAGTGAACTCACTATTATATTATTACTCAGTAGTGAACTCACTATTATATTATTAATGTATAGTGAACTCACTATTATATTATTACTCAGTAGTGAACTCACTATAATATTATTAATGTATAGTGAACTCACTGTTATATTATTAATATATAGTGAACTCACTATTATATTATGAATGTATAGTGAACTCAGTTATATTATGAATGTATAGTGAACTCACTATTATATTATTACTGAATAGTGAACTCACTATTATATTATTACTGAATAGTGAACTCACTATTATATTATTACTGAATAGTGAACTCACTATTATATTATTAATGTATAGTGAACTCACTATTATATTATTAATGTATAGTGAACTCACTATTATATTATGAATGTATAGTGAACTCAATATTATATTATTACTGAATAGTGAACTCACTATTACATTACTGAATAGTGAACTCACTATTATATTAATGTATAGTGAACTCACTATTATATTATTACTCAGTAGTGAACTCACTATTATATTATTAATGTATAGTGAACTCACTATATTATTACTGAATAGTGAACTCACTATTATATTATTAATAAATAGTGAACTCACTATTATATTATGAATGTATAGTGAACTCAGTTATATTATGAATGTATAGTGAACTCGCTATTATATTATTACTGAATAGTGAACTCACTATTATATTATTACTGAATAGTGAACTCACTATTATATTATTAATGTATAGTGAACTCACTATTATATTATTACTGAATAGTGAACTCATTATTATATTATTAATGTATAGTGAACTCACTATTATATTATTAATGTATAGTGAATTCACTATTATATTATTACTGAATAGTGAACTCACTATTACATTATTACTGAATAGTGAACTCACTATTATATTAATGTATAGTGAACTCATTATTATATTATTAATGTATAGTGAACTCACTATTATATTATTAATGTATAGTGAACTCACTATTATATTATTAATGTATAGTGAACTCACTATTCCTTTAAACATATGACAACAAAGTGAAGTGCTCTTTGAATGATTATTGATATGAATATTAGGCCGGAGTCGTTGACGTGGAGACCAGTGGAACAAGCATCAGTGCCAGAGCTCTGTATGACTACCAGGCTGGTGTGTACACACATGCACGCACACACATACACACATGCACGCACACACATACATACACACACACACTGTATCTCACCATCATCTCTCATCCACAGCGGACGACACTGAAATCACGTTTGACCCTGATGACATCATCACGGAGATCGAGATGCTGGATGAGGGTTGGTGGAGAGGATTCGGACCTCACGGAGACTATGGCTTGTTCCCCGCCAATTATGTTGAGCTTCTCTAGAACCATCTGACAGGAAGTGGATTAAGATAATAAAAGCTAAATATTTATCTTACATCAATGTGTCGTCATTGTCACATTAAAGATTTGTCTCAACTTTTATCATCACTGAATTAATAGACTGGTGTAAAAATAAATGATTAATTATTATACCTTCATAGTGGTTTGATTTAGTAAAAAATAAAAACTAACTTTAAGCACAAAACCAATTTTCAAGAACTAGACATCCCAGACTGAACAAAAGGTAGTTACATTACCTCTTTATTATGTCATCACACCTGCTTTGAGGCTTATAATAATAGTATTCATAATACAAGAATATATAATAAAAGTTCATAACGATGATGTAAAGTGTAAATAAGAGCTTTCAGAGCAGCAACATAAAGAACATGAGTTTTACAGTAAGTTAAGTAAGTTTTGTATATTTGCTCCTGAAGACATTTTGAAGAAAGATGACGAAATATGAATGTTTTCTATTGTGTAAATATATTAATTAGTTAAACTGGAGTTAGTAACTGGCGCTCTCTACTGGTGACTCAACACAGAACTGAACCCGTTAAAGAAAATTAGATGAGAAGAACTGCTTCACTTTTACTCTCAAACTTCAGAACAAAAGCTCTGAAGTTTATAAACCGTAGATCTTGGAAGGACGCAGAACACCAACGAAGAAGAGAGTAAAGCACATCCACAGACGACAAACACTGGAGGACTTTATTGGAAGAATAAAGGGAGGTAAGAGGACCGAGTGTAACGTCGTACAGTACAGGAGTCAAAGTAAACTGAATGGAAATGGTTCAAAGAAACCACATGTGGTCCCTGTGTAACTGATAACATGTAAAGCAAAGACTGATGAGGTCAGCAGGTCCATCAAGTACTGGGACAGAACGAGGACCAATCAGACGAGGACTCACGGCTCCAGGAAGTAGACAGAACCAAAGTAACGTCCTGCAGACTGAAGATGTTTCTTCTCCTCGTTCTGATGGAGGAATATCTGACAGAAGAGAACACTGTGCAGACAAACAGCTGTGGAACACAGTTCTATCAGAAGTTAGTGGGGGAGCTCGTGGGCCACCAGTTTGTAGTGGGAACCACAGGACGGGCAGCGCTGGGCCTCGCCCTCCTGGAGCCAGAACCACACCACGGCTGTGTTGTCTTCCTCACCTGCAGACAGGAAATGAGACCAGATGAGAGACACAAACACAGAAGAAGAAGGCAGGATGAATATTGTTCTAGTTCAAAGACGACTCGTTCACCACCACAGGAGGAACTTTAACAGACGTACAGTCCTGTCAGTCTTAACAGCAAGTGAATCACATGTCAATCAGGAGGCTTAAAGGTTCTCCTCTATAACGCTGAGAGTGGACTCAAAAACATCTCTCAACCATCCAGATAACGACGAGGACTTACAGACACATCCCACAATCCTCTTGTTCGTGATGGAGGGAACCAGGTGGGGGTCGGCCTTGGAGCCGGCGTACTCCTTCGGTTTCATCATGTTGTAGGGATCCTGAAGAAGAGGACGCAGTCTGGTTAGAATAATCTAAAGTATCGTCTAAAGTATCGTCTATAGTATCGTCTATAGTATCGTCTATAGTATCGTCTATAGTATCGTCTATAGTATCGTCTAAAGTATCGTCTAAAGTATCGTCTATAGTATCGTCTATAGTATCGTCTATAGTATCGTCTATAGTATCGTCTATAGTATCGTCTATAGTATCGTCTATAGTATCGTCTATAGTATCGTCTATAGTATCGTCTATAGTATCGTCTATAGTATCGTCTATAGTATCGTCTATAGTATCGTCTAAAGTATCGTCTATAGTATCGTCTAAAGTATCGTCTATAGTATCGTCTATAGTATCGTCTATAGTATCGTCTATAGTATCGTCTATAGTATCGTTTATAGTATCGTCTAAAGTGTCGTTTATAGTGTCGTCTAAAGTATCGTCTATAGTATCGTCTATAGTATCGTCTATAGTATCGTCTAAAGTATCGTCTAAAGCAGGGGTCGCCAATAGGCGGACCGCGGTCCGGATCCGGACCCAGACGCTGTCCTATCCGGACCCAGACGTATAATTGATGGATAATTGAGAATCATACATTTTGGCGGAGCGCTTCTGTTTTAACCTGCGCATCTTTTCTGGCCTTTACGGCACTCATTCATTCACTCATTCATTCATTCATTCAGCAGTTCAGGAAACACACCGACCAATTACATGCATTGTAAATAATCTCACGTGACGCTACTCAGCCAATCGAATGTTTATTCCAAAATGCATCGTGAGTGGAGTGAGATTACGCAGACAGGCGGGAGACGGAGCGAGAGCAGTGAGAGAGAAGCAGTGAGAGAAGTGAGTAAGTCGGAGAAGTTAACATGGCGTGCTCTAAAAAGAGAAAGGTGGACCTCGAAAACAGCTTTAACAAAGAATGGACGGACTCGTGTTTGTTCATTCTTCCTGCTGGCGCTATTAAACCACTCTGTCTCATATGCTCAGATACCGTGGACATTATTCAAAGAGACGATGTGAAACGAGACCAAACATACCCACTCCAATCCGAACTGAGGGCACAGAAAATAAACCATTTAAGAGCCCAATATGAACGTTCCACCAGAATATTAACACATTCATTCACTGCCCAACAACGTGCTTACGAATGTTCCCTGAACGTTGCTTTGATTTTGGGTCAACATAAAGCCATTCACTGATGGAGAGGTTGTCGAGGAGGGCATGAGTGCAGTAGATGGAACTTTACTTGAGTGGAAACAAAAAGAAGAGTTATGTGAACAAATCAAGTAAATACCTGTCAGCAGCCTCAGACACAAGGCTCATCTTTATAAAATCAAGCTTTCTTTAAGATGTAAGTTTTTCAAAAGTTCTTTTTTGTGTATTTTATTTTTAGATGGAGCCATTATTTTACTTGAAATGAGAGAAGAACATTTATTTATGTATTTCTATGTATTATTTATAATCCATCCAGTTAAATTTGAAAACAGAATAATAATTGTTAAAATATAATTGATGTGTACTTTCTTTATTTGATTTGACAGTTGTTGACTACACAGAGACGTTACTACTAGACTTCTTGAATATATATATATATATATATATATATATATATATATATATATATATATATATATATATATATTAGGGGTTCAACGGATCACAAACCTCACGGTTCGGTTCGGATCACGGTTCTTGAGTCACGGTTCGGATCATTTTTCGGATCAACAAAGAAAAGGGGAGGAGTCAAATATAACTTTGCTTTCCATTTATTAATTAAAGAACTTCAAGAACACTTAAAGAAAATAACTTTGGGCTATAGTCTTACATGAAAACTAAAATATTGAAGATGTCCAATTTGAAATGAAATAAATAAATACAATTAAAACATTCAAGAATATTCAATTCTGTTTAAGTTTAAGTGCAACATGAGGTATGTTGATGCCCTCGTCCTTTGATCAATATTGAAAGAATATGTGAGCTAGCTTCACTGTTTACACTGAACTGAACTGCTCGGCAACAACTTGGGTCTGTGTTTACTTCCTGTCAGGTTATGTCATTCAAATACACAATAATGTTCACATTACTGTGACATTGTTCAAAAAGATGAGAATATCTCCATTGTCTGGGGAGAGGGTCGACCTTTCTGTAGTGACTGTTACTACTGGACCTGTCTAGCTTCACTCTGATGCTTCTGTCAGCACCTGCACCAGGTGTGTGTCTGTGTGACTCTCACAGAGGGGGCGTGTCTACAGCACCTGTCTGTGTGACCCTCACAGAGGGGGCGTGTCTACAGCACCTGTCTGTGTGACTCTCACAGAGGGGGCGTGTCTACAGCACCTGTCTGTGACTCTCACAGAGGGGGCGTGTCTACAGCACCTGTCCGTGTGACTCTCACAGAGGGGGCGTGTCTACAGCACCTGTCCGTGTGACTCTCACAGAGGGGGCGTGTCTACAGCACCTGTCCGTGTGACTCTCACAGAGGGGGCATGTCTACAGCACCTGTCTGTGTGACTCTCACAGAGGGGGCGTGTCTACAGCACCTGTCTGTGTGACTCTCACAGAGGGGGCGTGTCTACAGCACCTGTCTGTGTGACCCTCACAGAGGGGGCGTGTCTGCAGCACCTGTCTGTGTGACTCTCACAGAGGGGGCGTGTCTACAGCACCTGTCTGTGTGACTCTCACAGAGGGGGCGTGTCTGCAGCACCTGTCTGTGTGACTCTCACAGAGGGGGCGTGTCTACAGCACCTGTCTGTGTGACTCTCACAGAGGGGGCGTGTCTGCAGCACCTGTCTGTGTGACTCTCACAGAGGGGGCGTGTCTGCAGCACCTGTCTGTGTGACTCTCACAGAGGGGGCGTGTCTGCAGCACCTGTCTGTGTGACTCTCACAGAGGGGGCGTGTCTACAGCACCTGTCTGTGTGACTCTCACAGAGGGGGCGTGTCTACAGCACCTGTCTGTGTGACTCTCACAGAGGGGGCGTGTCTGCAGCACCTGTCTGTGTGACTCTCACAGAGGGGGCGTGTCTGCAGCACCTGTCTGTGTGACTCTCACAGAGGGGGCGTGTCTGCAGCACCTGTCTGTGTGACTCTCACAGAGGGGGCGTGTCTGCAGCACCTGTCTGTGTGACTCTCACAGAGGGGGCGTGTCTGCAGCACCTGTCTGTGTGACTCTCACAGAGGGGGCGTGTCTACAGCACCTGTCTGTGTGACTCTCACAGAGGGGGCGTGTCTGCAGCACCTGTCTGTGTGACTCTCACAGAGGGGGCGTGTCTGCAGCACCTGTCTGTGTGACTCTCACAGAGGGGGCGTGTCTGCAGCACCTGTCTGTGTGACTCTCACAGAGGGGGCGTGTCTACAGCTCCTGTCTGTGTGACTCTCACAGAGGGGGCGTGTCTACAGCACCTGTCTGTGTGACTCTCACAGAGGGGGCGTGTCTACAGCTCCTGTCTGTGTGACCCTCACAGAGGGGGCGTGTCTACAGCTCCTGTCTGTGTGACTCTCACAGAGGGGGCGTGTCTACAGCACCGGACTATGAATCACTCCTCCGTGGTGAAAGCGGTCACAGTCTTTTCCTTGTCGTATGTCTTTCTCTTTAAATAACGCCTACATACTGTAACGGTTTTGTCCACCACCCTTATCCGTCATTATAAGTTACAGGGAAGACAAAATGATCCCAAACTTGTGACTTAAATGACCCGGGGGCTTCTGGAGTTCCTCCGCTCGCCGTGACTTTCGCCGTTAAATGCTTTTAACCTCCGTTGACGTGAACACATGCTTTATATCTGTTCACTGACACTCTGCATTGATATTCGGGGACTTGTTACTAAAGGAACAGCAGCAGTAACACTGTATTACACACTATGAGGATTACACTGTAAAAAAAAATACTCAATTGATCCGCGGTTCACGAGTGATCCGAACCGTGAGGGGTGATCCGTTACACCACTAATATATATATATATATATATATATATATATATATATATATATATGGCACTAAGTGGCGCAAGTTAGATATTATTGTAATGTTCCGGACCTTTGCCCGAGGAGATTTTCTCAATCTGGACCTTTTGGAATTTTAATTGAAGACCCCTGGTCTAAAGTATCGTCTAAAGTATCGATTTTCTGATCCAGTGAAACAATATGATTTATTGAACTGATTGTGTGTTCTATCAGTTCCCCATCAGTTCATAAATATTCTGACCTTATGAATAGAAATATTAAACACGTCATTAAAATAGTTTACCGATCCCTCCTTCATGGCCTTCATGATGACCTTCTCCAGACCGGTAGCTTGTTCCTCATCAGTAGGAATCCCTGAAAACAAGAGAAACAGGTGATCAGTGTTTAATATGAACCTCTGGATTCACACTGTAGGTCAGAGTAAAACATCTGTCTGTAGCAGAGCTGTCTGTCATACAGAACGGTCTGTCTGTAGCAGAGGCGCCAGTCTGTCTGTAGCAGAGGCGCCAGTCTGTCTGTAGCAGAGCCGCCAGTCTGTCTGTAGCAGAGCCGCCAGTCTGTCTGTAGCAGAGCTGTCTGTCTGTCTGTAGCAGAGCTGTCTGTCTGTAGCAGAGCCGTCAGTCTGTCTGTAGCAGAGCCGTCTGTCTGTCTGTAGCAGAGCCGTCTGTCTGTCTGTAGCAGAGCCGTCTGTCTGTCTGTAGCAGAGCCGTCTGTCTGTCTGTAGCAGAGCCGTCTGTCTGTCTGTAGCAGAGCCGTCTGTCTGTAGCAGAGCCGTCTGTCTGTCTGTAGCAGAGCCGTCTGTCTGTCTGTAGCAGAGCCGCCTGTCTGTCTGTAGCAGAGCCGCCTGTCTGTCTGTAGCAGAGCCGCCTGTCTGTCTGTAGCAGAGCCGTCTGTCAGTCTGTAGCAGAGCCGCCTGTCTGTCTGTAGCAGAGGCGCCAGTCAGTCTGTAGCAGAGCCGCCTGTCTGTCTGTAGCAGAGCCGCCTGTCTGTCTGTAGCAGAGCCGCCTGTCTGTCTGTAGCAGAGCCGCCTGTCTGTCTGTAGCAGAGCCGTCTGTCTGTCTGTAGCAGAGCCGTCTGTCTGTCTGTAGCAGAGCTGTCTGTCTGTCTGTAGCAGAGCTGTCTGTCTGTCTGTAGCAGAGGCGTCAGTCTGTCTGTAGCAGAGCCGTTAGTCTGTCTGTAGCAGAGCCGTCTGTCTGTCTGTAGCTGAGCCGTCTGTCTGTCTGTAGCAGAGCCGTCTGTCTGTCTGTAGCAGAGCCGTCTGTCTGTCTGTAGCAGAGCCGTCTGTCTGTCTGTAGCAGAGCCGTCTGTCTGTCTGTAGCAGAGCCGTCTGTCTGTCTGTAGCAGAGCCGTCTGTCTGTCTGTAGCAGAGCCGTCTGTCTGTCTGTAGCAGAGCCGTCTGTCTGTCTGTAGCAGAGCCGTCTGTCTGTCTGTAGCAGAGCCGTCTGTCTGTCTGTAGCAGAGCCGTCTGTCTGTCTGTAGCAGAGCCGCCTGTCTGTCTGTAGCAGAGCCGCCTGTCAGTCTGTAGCAGAGCCGCCTGTCTGTCTGTAGCAGAGGCGCCAGTCAGTCTGTAGCAGAGCCGCCTGTCTGTCTGTAGCAGAGCCGTCTGTCTGTCTGTAGCAGAGCCGCCTGTCTGTCTGTAGCAGAGCCGTCTGTCTGTCTGTAGCAGAGCCGTCTGTCTGTCTGTAGCAGAGCCGTCTGTCTGTCTGTAGCAGAGCTGTCTGTCTGTAGCAGAGCCGTCAGTCTGTCTGTAGCAGAGGCGTCAGTCTGTCTGTAGCAGAGCCGTTAGTCTGTCTGTAGCAGAGCCGTCTGTCTGTCTGTAGCTGAGCCGTCTGTCTGTCTGTAGCTGAGCCGTCTGTCTGTCTGTAGCTGAGCCGTCTGTCTGTCTGTAGCAGAGCCGTCTGTCTGTCTGTAGCAGAGCCGTCTGTCTGTCTGTAGCAGAGCCGTCTGTCTGTCTGTAGCAGAGCCGTCTGTCTGTCTGTAGCAGAGCCGTCTGTCTGTCTGTAGCAGAGCCGTCTGTCTGTCTGTAGCAGAGCCGTCTGTCTGTCTGTAGCAGAGCCGTCTGTCTGTCTGTAGCAGAGCCGTCTGTCTGTCTGTAGCAGAGCCGTCTGTCTGTCTGTAGCAGAGCCGTCTGTCTGTCTGTAGCAGAGCCGCCTGTCTGTCTGTAGCAGAGCCGCCTGTCTGTCTGTAGCAGAGGCGCCAGTCAGTCTGTAGCAGAGGCGCCAGTCAGTCTGTAGCAGAGCCGCCTGTCTGTCTGTAGCAGAGCCGTCTGTCTGTCTGTAGCAGAGCCGTCTGTCTGTCTGTAGCAGAGCCGCCTGTCTGTCTGTAGCAGAGCCGTCTGTCAGTCTGTAGCAGAGCCGTCTGTCTGTCTGTAGCAGAGGCGCCAGTCAGTCTGTAGCAGAGCCGCCTGTCTGTCTGTAGCAGAGGCGCCAGTCAGTCTGTAGCAGAGCCGCCTGTCTGTCTGTAGCAGAGGCGCCAGTCAGTCTGTAGCAGAGGCGCCTGTCTGTCTGTAGCAGATGCGTCAGTCAGTCTGTAGCAGAGGCGTCAGTCAGTCTGTAGCAGAGCCGTCTGTCTGTAGCTGTCAGTCTGTAGCAGATGCGCCAGTCAGTCTGTAGCAGAGGCGTCAGTCATACATAACCGCCTGTCTGTAGCATAACCGCCTGTCTGTAGCAGAGCAGTCAGTCTGTAGCAGAGGCGTCAGTCTGTAGCAGAGCCGTCTGTCTGTAGCAGAGCCGTCTGTCTGTAGCAGAGCCGTCTGTCATACAGAACTGTCTGTCTGTAGCATAACCGTCTGTCTGTAGCAGAGCCGTCTGTCTGTAGCAGAGCCGTCTGTCATACAGAACTGTCTGTCTGTAGCAGAGCTTTCTGTCCGTCATACAGAACTGAATTCATCACAAGTGACGAACACATGAAGCCTGTTGAGGACTGTGAGGATCACAAAGAGTAATAATAGAATATATAAAACCGTACATTCACTCTTAATGTGAGCTGAATTAAAGAGTTTTAACCTGATTCTATTATAGAAAACGTCTTCATGTTTTACAACTTATATCATTTAAAATAAACTAGATTTCTACTTTAATTGCCAGATTTTTAAATGAAGTTTAGCCTGATGTTCTGTGTTTACTTATTTAATCAGCGCGTTAGCTACAGAGCTAACTGTGGTCTGTAATCTCTGGAGGACTTCCTGTCTCGTTCTGTGACCTCTCTTAAACCTTATTTCATCGGTCCTTCCGGTTCTACAGCTCGGTGTCTAAAGGTGTCGGTTCGGTTCTCACCTCCAGCCGCCATGCCGCGGGTCAACACGGGCACCGGGGCCGCCCGGCAGGTCGTCGCTCTGAAGGCCGAGCGGAGCAGTAACCTTGCAGCCATTTCTTCTTCTCTGCTGTCAGCGGGGACTGGTCGCACGCTGATGACGTAGGGGAGGTAATAACGTGTCGCTGGGTTTGAACGTCGTTTTTACTCAATAAATCTATTTATGTTGTCATTTAATATGTTTGTAATATGTTGTTCACTCCAAATACGAATTCAATATATAATATGTTTAATATTGTTCAGTACAAACAGACACTGAATATTATTTAAATCTGTACATATTTAAATGTTTACCTCATGTTCTTGTTTTTATCTGTATGTCTACTTCTGTGAACTGTAATAAACTTATGAGCATCATCTAAACACTGCGTCACAGTTTGTTTACTCATGTTTTTCCATTCCATTATCCTAAAGGTTAGGATAATACCCTGAATAGGATAGGCGGTTATAGACAAACATTCACGCTCACATTCACACCTACGGCAATTTCGAGTCTCCAAATAACCTAAACTGCATGTCATTGGTCTGTGGGAGGAAGCCGGAGAACCCGGAGGGAACCCACGCTGCCACGGGGAGAACGTGCAAACTCCACACAGAAGGACTGCCCTTCTTGCTGTGAGGTGACAGTGCTTGCCTCTACACCACCGTGCAGCCCCTGTTTACTCATGTTTCTTCAGATAAACACTTTTTAAAGTCACTACAAGGAACTCTTTAGTGTGGATTGTGTCGCCCCCTGTGGACTAAAGTGGTAGTGTTTCACCAGGGTCCCTTTAGAAAACCTCTCATTTTACTGTAGCAGACAGTCTCCCCCTCTCAGTCCTGGTTCTGGTTCTGGTCCTGGTTCTCTCGTGCCTCCCTTCCCTCCAGCAGCGTCGTGTCATCAGGATTAAACCGAGACCGTCTCAGAACCAGTTCAAAGTTCCTCACAGAGACTTTAAATAAACCTTCAACTAATGCAGAGGTGAAAAGTGTGAACCAGTGTGGACCAGTGTGAACCAGTGTGGACCAGTGTGGACCAGTGTGGACCAGTGTGGACCAGTGTGGACCAGTGTGGACCAGTGTGAACCAGTGTGGACCAGTGTGAACCAGTGTGAACCAGTGTGGACCAGTGTGAACCAGTGTGGACCAGTGTGAACCAGTGTGGACCAGTGTGAACCAGTGTGGACCAGTGTGAACCAGTGTGGACCAGTGTGGAGCAGTGTGAACCAGTGTGAACCAGTGTGGACCAGTGTGAACCAGTGTGAACCAGTGTGGACCAGTGTGAACCAGTGTGGACCAGTGTGGAGCAGTGTGGACCAGTGTGGACCAGTGTGGACCAGTGTGAACCAGTGTGAACCAGTGTGGACCAGTGTGAACCAGTGTGGACCAGTGTGGACCAGTGTGAACCAGTGTGCATGTTTCCTTCTACTCATGGTGCCCATCAGAACCACTGAGACCTGATTAAAACTGTATCAACAAGTCTCTGATCCACTTTAATCACAAACAGAACACTTGAAATTATTGAAGGTTTTACTACAGGAGGGTTTTATTTGTAATGTATTTAAATGTAATGTATTTCAATTAATTTGTAGGTGAAGCTAACAAACTGGAAATTCAGTGTAGAAGTCTTCACAAATCAGCACAAATACCCCTGACAAGGTTTTCCTTTTCTTTCTGTCCATTTATGAATCATCCAGAACAGCCTCTCCTCCTCCTCCTCCTCAAAGACCCAAAGAGTGAAAGACGTCCATGTTTAGTTATTGAGAAACTTTATTGGAAGAATAAAGGGAGGTAAGAGGACCGAGTGTAACGTCGTACAGTACAGGAGTCAAAGTAAACTGAATGGAAATGGTTCAAAGAAACCACATGTGGTCCCTGTGTAACTGATAACATGTAAAGCAAAGACTGATGAGGTCAGCAGGTCCATCAAGTACTGGGACAGAACGAGGACCAATCAGACGAGGACTCACGGCTCCAGGAAGTAGACAGAACCAAAGTAACGTCCTGCAGACTGAAGATGTTTCTTCTCCTCGTTCTGATGGAGGAATATCTGACAGAAGAGAACACTGTGCAGACAAACAGCTGTGGAACACAGTTCTATCAGAAGTTAGTGGGGGAGCTCGTGGGCCACCAGTTTGTAGTGGGAACCACAGGACGGGCAGCGCTGGGCCTCGCCCTCCTGGAGCCAGAACCACACCACGGCTGTGTTGTCTTCCTCACCTGCAGACAGGAAATGAGACCAGATGAGAGACACAAACACAGAAGAAGAAGGCAGGATGAATATTGTTCTAGTTCAAAGACGACTCGTTCACCACCACAGGAGGAACTTTAACAGACGTACAGTCCTGTCAGTCTTAACAGCAAGTGAATCACATGTCAATCAGGAGGCTTAAAGGTTCTCCTCTATAACGCTGAGAGTGGACTCAAAAACATCTCTCAACCATCCAGATAACGACGAGGACTTACAGACACATCCCACAATCCTCTTGTTCGTGATGGAGGGAACCAGGTGGGGGTCGGCCTTGGAGCCGGCGTACTCCTTCGGTTTCATCATGTTGTAGGGATCCTGAAGAAGAGGACGCAGTCTGGTTAGAATAATCTAAAGTATCGTCTAAAGTATCGTCTATAGTATCGTCTATAGTATCGTCTATAGTATCGTCTAAAGTATCGTCTATAGTATTGTCTATAGTATCGTCTATAGTATCGTCTAAAGTATCGTCTATAGTATCGTCTATAGTATCGTCTAAAGTATCGTCTATAGTATTGTCTATAGTATCGTCTATAGTATCGTCTAAAGTATCGTCTATAGTATCGTCTATAGTATCGTCTAAAGTATCGTCTATAGTATCGTCTAAAGTATCGTCTAAAGTATCGTCTAAAGTATCGTCTATAGTATCGTCTATATTATCGTCTAAATTATCGTCTAAAGTATCGTCTATAGTATTGTCTAAAGTATCGTCTATAGTATCGTCTATATTATCGTCTAAATTATCGTCTAAAGTATCGTCTATAGTATTGTCTAAATTATCGTCTATAGTATCGTCTATAGTATCGTCTAAAGTATCGTCTATAGTATCGTCTATAGTATCGTCTATAGTATCGTCTATAGTATCGTCTAAAGTATCGTCTATAGTATTGTCTATAGTATCGTCTATAGTATCGTCTAAAGTATCGTCTATAGTATCGTCTATAGTATCGTCTAAAGTATCGTCTATAGTATCGTCTAAAGTATCGTCTAAAGTATCGTCTAAAGTATCGTCTATAGTATCGTCTATATTATCGTCTAAATTATCGTCTAAAGTATCGTCTATAGTATTGTCTAAAGTATCGTCTATAGTATCGTCTATATTATCGTCTAAATTATCGTCTAAAGTATCGTCTATAGTATTGTCTAAATTATCGTCTATAGTATCGTCTATAGTATCGTCTAAAGTATCGTCTATAGTATCGTCTATAGTATCGTCTATATTATCGTCTAAAGTATCGTCTAAAGTATCGTCTAAAGTATCGTCTATAGTATCGTCTATATTATCGTCTAAATTATCGTCTAAAGTATCGTCTATAGTATTGTCTAAATTATCGTCTATAGTATCGTCTATAGTATCGTCTAAAGTATCGTCTATAGTATCGTCTATAGTATCGTCTAAAGTATCGTCTATAGTATTGTCTAAAGTATCGTCTATAGTATCGTCTATAGTATCGTCTATAGTATCGTCTAAAGTATCGTCTATAGTATCGTCTAAAGTATCGTCTAAAGTATCGTCTATAGTATCGTCTATAGTATCGTCTAAAGTATCGTCTATAGTATCGAGTAAAGTATCGTCTAAAGTATCGTCTAAAGTATCGTCTATAGTATCGTCTATAGTATCGTCTAAAGTATCGTCTATAGTATCGAGTAAAGTATCGTCTAAAGTATCGTCTATAGTATCGAGTAAAGTATCATCTAAAGCAGGGGTCACTAATAGGCGGACCGCGGTCCGGATCCGGACCCAGACGCCGTTGTATCCGGACCCAGGACCTAAAACCGATAGATAATTGAGAATTATTACATTTTGACGGAGCGCTTCTATTTTAACCGGCGCAGCTTTTCCAGCCTTTACGGCACTTGTTCAGCGGTGCAGGAAACACACGACCAATGTGTTGTAAATCACATCACGTGATGCAGCTCAGCCAATCAAATACGAGTATTCTGACAAGTTTCCTGACTCGAGTGAGATGTACACACACCGTGACACACGGGGGGGAGACGAGGAGAGAGAACGAAGAGCAGGAGAGCTATTACGTGAGTCAGAGAAGTTATTTCACAAGACGTTCTCCAAAGAGATAAAAGTGTTCAGAGAGACCAGAGAGACCAGAGAGAGAAACCAGAGAGACCAGAGAGAGACCAGAGAGAGAGACCAGAGAGAGAAACCAGAGAGAGAGACCAGAGAGACCAGAGAGACCAGAGAGAGAGACCAGAGAGAGAAACCAGAGAGACCAGAGAGACCAGAGAGAGAGACCAGAGAGACCAGAGAGAGAGACCAGAGAGACCAGAGAGAGAAACCAGAGACCAGAGAGAGAGACCAGAGAGAGAAACCAGAGACCAGAGAGAGAGACCAGAGAGAGAGACCAGAGAGACCAGAGTCTTTAACCATTAATGAACAGACTCTTATAGGTTCATTCTTCCCACGGACAGTTTAACACCAGTATGTCTCATATGTTCAGAGACCGTGACGATTATTAAAAGCGGTAAATGAAGCACCACTACGAGACAAAACACAACTCTTTTGAGCAAACGTACCATCTCACATCTGAAATTAATTCACTGAAAATAAACCTAAGAGTCCAATATGATCAGAATCCTAACACTTTAGTTCACTGTTCAATGATGTGAACAGAGAGAATAGAGCTGAAACAAGTGGTTTAATAACCAGATAAAGTCCATGCTCACTAGTTTATCTTATTACAAGATGAGAACAATATAATATTGACTTTTGATTGACATCACTTCACACCTGAATGAACTGAATTTAAAGCTGCAGAACAATTCAGTGAAATATATTGTTCTAAAATGAAGTACTTTATTTTAAGATGCACATTTTTCAAAAGCTTTCTGTCAGTTATTCTTTAATCCAGACATTATTAGGGCCCGAGCTCCGACGTAGTCGGTACGAGGACCTATTGTATTTGTAATGTTTCTTATTAGGGCCCGAGCTCCGACGTAGTCGGTACGAGGACCTATTGTATTTCTACTGTTTATTATTATTATCGTACCAGTTTCATCGCAAAAAGGAGGAGCTTGGGATACTGGAAAAGTAGCGAAATTTGGCACGCAAGCCAGAATTTGCGAAAATTGCAATCTGATTGGGGTGTCCAGCCGCGGTATGAAATATTGGCTCGATAGCGCCCCCTATTGAGGAGCCCCAACACCAGGTTTCACCTAGCTGTATGAAATTTGGTAGGTATGTGGAACTTGATGGGACGTACAAAAAATCCTGTTGGAATTTTTCACTAAACCAAACAGGAAGTCGGCCATTTTGAATTTTATGACGTTTTTGGACCGTTTCAAGGCGTCATACTTTAACGAACTCCTCCTAGAGATTTAACCCGATCAACTGCAGATTTGGTCAGTATGCTCTTGAGACCTTGGCAGTGAAAAGTTACTCAAAGATCAAAAAGTTATCGAACGATGTATCCGTGGCGTGGCGTCAAAAAAACACCATTCCCCGCGAAACAGGAAGTAGTTGTAACTTGGCCGTGCATTGTCTAATCTGCTCAAAATTTCTCATATGTCATGAAACCCTGACCCGGAACACATCTATATGAGAATTTAGAATCATAGTAATAGCGCCACCTAGTGGCAACCGGAAGTTGTAAGTTCTGTGCTTTGACATCCTGCTCCACACAGATTAATCAGATCCCTCTGAAGTTTTGTCAGAAAAGCCTTAAGACCTTGATAATGCTTCATTGAGAAGATTGTAAGAAGTTGTCGAAGGGCGGCGACGTGGCGGCGACGTGAAGGCTCTGTGAATTTCGATCCTTCGCCATGAACGAATAAATTGATGTAACTCGACTCCACATCATCAGATCTTTACCATATTTCACTTGTTTGATTAGACTCTAGTCTTAAAGACATCCACAGGTCAATTCTTAATCATAGTCATAGCGCCACCTACTGGTAACAGTAAGTTAAAGTCTTTATACTTTGGCTTGTTTCTCTTAGCAAGTAAATCAGATCAATATTAAATTAGTTCCACACAAATGTAAGAAGTTCATAATGCCAGTTCATGAAGCTTTTGATGTTTTGTCGAACGCCGTTGCCGTGGCGACGCAGTCTTCGCCGTGAAAAACGAAGGCAATTGTGAGAGGCTAAAAATGCTCGAAACATAATCAAACTTGGCAATCACATTTAAAGCCCAAAATGTAGTTACATAATATGGTTTTAATGCGTCAGAGTGGCAAATTGGCTCAATAGCGCCCCCTACAAAATTTCGACGAAGCAGCCCTCGCAGTATGTTTGACCTAGATGTATAAAATTTGGTAGGCACATGTATCACATGTGGACTTAAAATAAAGTCTCTTGGGACCATGCTCTAAACCCAACCGGAAGTCAGCCATTTTGAATTTTTTATGAATTTCTAGTGTCATTTCCAGGCGCTGTATTTTAACGAACTCCTCCTAGGGAATTAATCAGATCAACTTCAAATTTGGTCACTATAGTCTAAAGACCTTTGTGATGAAAAGTTACTCAAAGCTTGTTGTTTCGTGAAAGGCCGTTTCCGTGGCGAAGCATTCTTCGCCATGAAAAACGAAGGTAATTTTGAGAGGCTAAAAATGCTCGAAACATAATCAAACTTGGCATTGACATTTAAAGCCCAAAATGTAGTTACATAATTTGGTTTTAATGCGTCAGAGTGGCAAATTGGCTCAATAGCGCCCCCTACAAAATTTCAAAGAAGCAGCCCTTGCAGTATGTTTGACCTAGATGTATAAAATTTGGTAGGCACATGTATCACATGTAGACTTAAAAAAAAGGCTTAGGGGTCTAACCTCTAAACCCAACCGGAAGTCAGACATTTTTAATTTTGTATGCATTTCTAGTGTCATTTTTCAATTTTTCAGGTGCTTTACTTTAACAAACTCCTCCTAGGGAAATAATCAGATCAGCTTAAAATTTGGTCAGAACAATCTAAAGACCTTAGTGATTAAAAGTTACTAACAGCTTTAGGTTTCATCGAACGACGTGGATATGGTGTGGCAGTCATTTTAGATGGTTCACCATCATCCATCAAGCTGTTGTAACTCGACTGCACTTTGTCAAAACTGTCCCTAACTTGACATGCTTGTTGACTGTCATGACTTTAGGACTTCTGCATGCCAATATTAACACATAGTCATAGCGCTACCTACTGATAAGCACGGACGTAAGCAGGATTCGATAATTACAGCGGTCCAAACACTGAACTTATTAAAAGGGTTTGTGAGCGCACACCATGAGAAAAAGACTTCTCTGATCTAAATATGTGCAAACTAAGATGCTTGAAGAACAAAAGTTAGATAACAGTGGTTCTCAAACCATGTCAGTGGGCATTAGTATAAATGATCTGTCCAGAGCTTCTACATGATAATCAGGTTAAATGTTACAATGAATGCTTCACACTATAGTCTAAAGTTACAGAAGAGCTTACAATGAAAACAGTGTTAGATTAAAGTGTTCAAGTAAAAGCAAATTACACTACTGTTCTGTTAACTTTCATGTAAGTCCTAATACAATCAGCAGGACACTGCAAGGAGTTGAACCCCATCCCAGTAAACTGACAGTCTGTTATGTTACAAACACTGAAGCGCATTCACGCACATTCATTTTCTTAATGATCTTAACAGGCTTACATTTATGATTGTATCGGAGGTACACTCAAAACATTTGAGGCTTGAGACCTGGCAACGTGATCTTGCTACGCTGCTGGTCGACGCGGGAAACATCATCCAACTCGTGCACGCAGTGTGTGACGGTCACAGAGACGCATGGCCGCGTCAACCACAGTCCTGCCAGTACCCTCGACGTGCGTGAAGTTGCGAGGGCCCGCCAATGCTGCTTGCAGCTTTAATTAGGGCCCGAGCTCCGACGTAGTCGGTACGAGGACCTATTGTATTTGTACTGTTTATTATTATTCTTATTTTACCCCTTTGATCGCAAAAAGGAGGAGCTTGGGATACTGGAAAAGTTGTGAAATTTTGCATGCACGCCAGAATTTGCGAAAATTGCATTCTGATTGGGGTGTCCAAAAAAAAATAAAAAATATTGGCTCGATAGCGCCCCCTATTGAGTAGCCCCAACACCAGGTTTCACCTAGCTGTATGAAATTTGGTAGGTATGTGGAACTTGATGGGACGTACAAAAAATCCTCTTGGAATTTTTCATTTAACCAAACAGGAAGTCGGCCATTTTGACTTTTATGACGTTTTTGGACCGTTTCAAGGCGTCATACTTTAACGAACTCCTCCTAGAGATTTAACCCGATCAACTGCAGATTTGGTCAGTATGCTCTTGACACCTTGGCAGTGAAAAGTTACTCAAAGATCAAAAAGTTATCGAACGATGTATCTGTGGCGTGGCGTCAAAAAAACACCATTCGCCGCGAAACAGGAAGTAGTTGTAACTTGGCTGTGCATTGTCTAATCTGCTCAAAATTTCTCATATGTCATAACACCCTGACCCGGAACACATCTATATGAGAATTTAGAATCATAGTAAGAGCGCCACCTAGTGGCAACCGGAAGTTGTAAGTTCTGTGCTTTGACATCCTGCTCCACACAGATGAATCAGATCCCTCTGAAGTTTTGTCAGAAAAGCCTTAAGACCTTGATAATGCTTTATTGAGAAGATTGTAAGAAGTTGTCGAAGGGCGGCGACGTGGCGGCTCGGCGAATTTTGATCCTTCGCCATGAACGAATAAATTCATGTAACTCGACTCCACATCATCAGATCTTTACCATATTTCACTTGTTTGATTAGACTCCAGTCTTGAAGACATCCGCAGGTCAATTTTGAATCATAGTCATAGCGCCACCTACTGGTAACAGTAAGTTAAAGTCTTTATACTTTGGCTTGTTTCTCTTAGCAGGTAAATCAGATCAACATCAAATTAGTTCCACACAAATGTAAGAAGTTCATAATGCCAGTTCATGAAGCTTTTGATGTTTCGTCGAACGCCGTTGCCGTGGCGACGCAGTCTTCGCCGTGAAAAACGAAGGCAATTTTGAGAGGCTAAAAATGCTCGAAACATAATCAAACTTGGCAATCACATTTAAAGCCCAAAATGTAGTTACATAATATGGTTTTAATGCTTCAGAGTGGCAAATTGGCTCAATAGCGCCCCCTACAAAATTTCAAAGAAGCAGCCCTCGCAGTATGTTTGACCTAGATGTATAAAATTTGGTAGGCACATGTATCACATGTGGACTTAAAATAAAGTCTCTTGGGACCATGCTCTAAACCCAACCGGAAGTCAGCCATTTTGAATTCTTTATGAATTTCTAGTGTCGTTTTTGTCATTTCCAGGCGCTGTATTTTAACGAACTCCTCCTAGGGAATTAATCAGATCAACTTCAAATTTGGTCACTATAGTCTAAAGACCTCTGTGATGAAAAGTTACTCAAAGCTTGTTGTTTCGTGAAAAGCCGTCGCCGTGGCAACGCATTCTTCGCCATGAAACATTAAGGTGTTTTTGAGGGGCTAAAAATGCTCATAACATAACCAAACTTGTCACACACATTTAAAATCCTGAATGTAGTTATCTGATGTGATTTTAATGCTTCAGAGTGGCAAATCGGCTCAATAGCGCCCCCTACAAAATTTCAACGAAGCAGCCCTCGCAGTATGTTTGACCTAGATGTATAAAATTTGGTAGGAACATGTATCACATATGGACTTAAATAAAAGTCTCTTGGGGCCATGCCCTAAACCCAACCGGAAGTTAGCAATTCTGAATTTTGTATGAATTTCCTGTGTTTTTTTGGCAATTTCCAGGTGCTTTACTTTAACGAACTCCTCCTAGGGAATTAATCAGATCAACTTAGAATTTGGTCACTATAGTCTAAAGACCTTTGTGATGAAAAGTTACTCAAAGCTTGTTGTTTCGTGAAAAGCCGTCGCCGTGGCAACGCATTCTTCGCCATGAAACATTAAGGTGTTTTTGAGGGGCTAAAAATGCTCATAACATAACCAAACTTATCACACACATTTAAAATCCTGAATGTAGTTATCTGGTGTGATTTTAATGCTTCAGAGTGGCAAATCGGCTCAATAGCGCCCCCTACAAAATTTCAACGAAGCAGCCCTCGCAGTATGTTTGACCTAGATGTATAAAATTTGGTAGGAACATGTATCACATATGGACTTAAATAAAAGTCTCTTGGGGCCATGCCCTAAACCCAACCGGAAGTCAGCAATTTTGAATTTTGTATGAATTTCCTGTGTTTTTTTGGCAATTTCCAGGTGCTTTACTTTAACGAACTCCTCCTAGGGAATTAATCAGATCAACTTAGAATTTGGTCAGAACAATCTAAAGACCTTAGTGATTAAAAGTTACTAACAGCTTTAGGTTTCATCGAACGACGTGGATATGGTGTGGCAGTCATTTTAGATGGTTCACCATCATCCATCAAGCTGTTGTAACTCGACTGCACTTTGTCAAAACTGTCCCAAACTTGACATGCTTGTTGACTGTCATGACTTTAGGACTTCTGCATGCCAATATTAACACATAGTCATAGCGCCACCTACTGATAAGCACGGACGTAAGCAGGATTCGATAATTACAGCGGTCCAAACACTGAACTTATTAAAAGGGTTTGTGAGCACACCATGAGAAAAAGACTTCTCTGATCTAAATACGTGTAAACTAAGATGCTTGGAGAGCAAAAGTTAGATAACAGTGGTTCTCAAACCATGTCAGTGGGCATTAGTATAAATGATCTGTCCAGAGCTTCTACATGATAATCAGGTTAAATGTTACAATGAATGCTTCACACTACAGTCTAAAGTTACAGAAGAGCTTACAATGAAAACAGTGTTAGATTAAAGTGTTCAAGTAAAAGCAAATGACGCTACTGTTCTGTTAACTTTCATGCAAGTCCAAATACAATCAGCAGGACACTGCAGGGAGTTGAACCCCATCCCAGTAAACCGACAGTCTGTTATGTTACAAACACTGAAGCGCATTCACACACATTCATTTTCTTAATGATCTCAACAGGCTTACATTTATGATTGTATCAGAGGTACACTCAAAACATTTGAGGCTTGAGACCTGGCAATGTGATCTTGCTACGCTGCTGGTCGACGCGGGAAACATCATCCAACTCGTGCATGCAGTGTATGACGGTGACAGAGACGGATGGCCGCGTCAACCAGAGTCCTGCCAGTACCCTCGACGTGCGTGAAGTTGCGAGGGCCCGCCAATGCTGCTTGCAGCTTTAATTATTATTATGCTACCGCTTCAAACGCAAAAAGGAGGAGCTTGGGATACTGGAAAAGTTGTGAAATTTTGCATGCACGCCAGAATTTGCGAAAATTGCATTCTGATTGGGGTGTCCAAAAAAAAATTAAAAATATTGGCTCGATAGCGCCCCCTATTGAGTAGCCCCAACACCAGGTTTCACCTAGCTGTATGAAATTTGGCAGGTATGTGGAACTTGATGGGACGTACAAAAAATCCTCTTGGAATTTTTCACTAAACCAAACAGGAAGTCGGCCATTTTGACTTTTATGACGTTTTTGGACCGTTTGAAGGCGTCATACTTTAACGAACTCCTCCTAGAGATTTAACCCGATCAACTGCAGATTTGGTCAGTATGCTCTTGACACCTTGGCAGTGAAAAGTTACTCAAAGATCAAAAAGTTATCGAACGATGTATCTGTGGCGTGGCGTCAAAAAAACACCATTCGCCGTGAAACAGGAAGTAGTTGTAACTTGGCTGTGCATTGTCTAATCTGCTCAAAATTTCTCATATGTCATAACACCCTGACCCGGAACACATCTATATGAGAATTTAGAATCATAGTAAGAGCGCCACCTAGTGGCAACCGGAAGTTGTAAGTTCTGTGCTTTGACATCCTGCTCCACACAGATGAATCAGATCCCTCTGAAGTTTTGTCAGAAAAGCCTTAAGACCTTGATAATGCTTTATTGAGAAGATTGTAAGAAGTTGTCGAAGGGCGGCGACGTGGCGGCTCGGCCAATTTTGATCCTTCGCCATGAACGAATAAATTCATGTAACTCGACTCCACATCATCAGATCTTTACCATATTTCAATTCTTTGATTACACTCCAGTCTTGAAGACATCCGCAGGTCAATTTTTAATCATCGTCATAGCGCCACCTACTGGTAACAGTAAGTTAAAGTCTTTATACTTTGGCTTGTTTCTCTTAGCAGGTAAATCAGATCAACATCAAATTAGTTCCACACAAATGTAAGAAGTTCATAATGCCAGTTCATGAAGCTTTTGATGTTTCGTCGAACGCCGTTGCCGTGGCGACGCAGTCTTCGCCGTGAAAAACGAAGGCAATTTTAAGAGGCTAAAAATGCTCGAAACATAAGCAAACTTGGCATTCACATTTAAAGCCCAAAATGTAGTTACATAATATGGTTTTAATGCTTCAGAGTGGCAAATTGGCTCAATAGCGCCCCCTACAAAATTTCAAAGAAGCAGCCCTCGCAGTACGTTTCACATAGATTTACAAAACTTGATAGGCACATGTATCACATGTGGACTTAAAATAAAGTCTCTTGTGACCATGCTCTAAACCCAACCGGAAGTCAGCCATTTCGAGTTTTTTATGAATTTCTAGTGTTGTTTTTGTCATTTCCAGGCGCTGTATTTTAACGAACTCCTCCTAGGGAAATAATTGAATCAACTTCAAATTTGGTCAGAACAATCTAAAGACTTTTGTGATGAAAAGTTACTCAAACCTTGTTGTTTCGTGAAAAGCCGTCGCCGTGGCGACGCATTCTTCGCCATGAAACATTAAGGTGTTTTTGAGGGGCTAAAAATGCTCATAACATAACCAAACTTCTCACACACATTTAAAATCCTGAATGTAGTTATCTGGTGTGATTTTAATGCTTCAGAGTGGCAAATCGGCTCAATAGCGCCCCCTACAAAATTTCAACGAAGCAGCCCTCGCAGTATGTTTGACCTAGATGTATAAAATTTGGTAGGAACATGTATCACATGTGGACTTAAATAAAAGTCTCTTGGGGCCATGCCCTAAACCCAACCGGAAGTCAGCAATTTTGAATTTTGTATGAATTTCCTGTGTTTTTTTGGCAATTTCCAGGTGCTTTACTTTAACGAACTCCTCCTAGGGAATTAATCAGATCAACCTAAAGACCTTAGTGATTAAAAGTTACTAACAGCTTTAGGTTTCATCGAACGACGTGGATATGGTGTGGCAGTCATTTTAGATGGTTCACCATCATCCATCAAGCTGTTGTAACTCGACTGTACTTTGTCAAAACTGTCCCTAACTTGACATGCTTGTTGACTGTCATGACTTTAGGACTTCTGCATGCCAATATTAACTCATAGTCATAGCGCCACCTACTGATAAGCACGGACGTAAGCAGGATTCGATAATTACAGCGGTCCAAACACTGAACTTATTAAAAGGGTTTGTGAGCGCACACCATGAGAAAAAGACTCCTGATCTAAATATGTGCATACTGAGATGCTTGAAGAACAAAAGTTAGATAACAGTGGTTCTCAAACCATGTCAGTGGGCATTAGTATAAATGATCTGTCCAGAGCTTCTACATGAGAATCAGGTTAAATGTTACAATGAATGCTTCACACTACAATCTAAAGTTAAGAGACGAGCTTAAAATGAAAACAGTGTTAGATTAAAGTGTTCAAGTAAAAGCAAATGACACTACTGTTCTGTTAACTTTCATGCAAGTCCAAATACAATCAGCAGGACACTGCAGGGAGTTGAACCCCATCCCAGTAAACCGACAGTCTGTTATGTTACAAACACTGAAGCGCATTCACGCACATTCATTTTCTTAATGGTCTTAACAGGCTTACATTCATGATTGTATCGGTGGTACACTCAAAACATTTGAGGCTTGAGACCTGGCAACGTGATCTTGCTACGCTGCTGGTCGACGCGGGAAACATCATCCAACTCGTGCACGCAGTGTGTGACGGTCACAGAAACGCACGGCCGCGTCAACCACAGTCCTGCCAGTACCCTCGACGTGCGTGAAGTTGCGAGGGCCCGCCAATGCTGCTTGCAGCTTTAATTTTACTTGAAATGAGAAGAACATTTATTTATGTATTTCTATGTATTATTTATAATCCATCCAGTTACATTTGAAAACTGAGAATAATAATTGTTAAAATATAATTGATGTGTACTTTCTTTATTTGATTTGACAGTTGTTGACTACACAGAGACGTTACTACTACTACTACTACTACTATATATATAATTTGGGTCGCGGCTTGTCATTAAGGGGTGATGGCTCTAAAGTATCATCTAAACCAGTGGTTCTCAACTGGTCTGGCTGCTGGACCCACCATCACCCCTTAGTGACAATCCGCAACTCAAATCGAGGAACATTTTCAACTTGTCTCAATGACTCAAGACTCAAATGTCTTTAATGTAAAGATGGTGCAGTTTGAACCTGAGCTGAACATGTCCTCTGCAGTCGTAGTGTAGGAGCTCTCTTGTGCAGAGAACTTGTTCCTGTAAACCAGTTAAACTGCTTTGCTTGTTATGTCTGTAGATTCGTCCACTTGTAATGCAGAATGTCCACTTGCCTAAATTCAAGCTGTGGTCTGTTGTTTGAAGTCATCCGACACGTCTTCAATTCAATACTTATAGTGTCATTAGACAGAGGTATAGTTTTCAGTTCATCCTCTGCTGATATTAGCATTACAAGACACGACACTCCGCTGCATAAAAAATCCCCTTCAAAATAAAAGCACAGGATTTTTTAATTTTTTTTCAGGCAAAGCCCCGCGACCCACCAGTTGAGAATCACTGATCTAAAGTATCGAGTAAAGTATTGTATTCATCAGTATTGATTATCAGTAACTTATCAGAGTGTCATACCGATCCCTCCTTCATGGCCTTCATGATGACCTTCTCCAGACCGGTAGCTTGTTCCTCATCAGTAGGAATCCCTGAAAACAAACCGACACATTAACCATGAAGGTCAGGCAGTAATACTTCATCCAATAAATAATACTTTCATATTATCATCTTTTTACAAACTCCTTCATGTCAGTTAAACCTCCGTGTGACATGTCGAGGTTGTAAAACTCTTTATTTGAAGTTATGTTAGTTCTCAACACATTGAATTCATTTTCCTGAGAACTTTGTAACTTACTAATTATATGAAAAATCTATTTAAATCTATCAGATATTCATTCATTAGTACCGATTATTATATATATTATATAATGGAATACAATGAAGTTGAGTTCTTTCTGCATGCTCAGCTGACTGAAGACTTTTAGGGAAAATGTACAAACTGAACTAAAAGTCAAAATACACACAGGCCTAAATAACGTTAAACATTCATTCAATAAAAATATTATTATTATAAAGCTGGAATGTGTGTCATATGTCTAGCGACCTGGAGGATTGAAGCTGATCTTAAAAGTTTAAGGGTTCCTTCATTTTTCAACTGAATTCATTACAAACAAACAACACATGAAGCTGATGACTGTAAAGATGACAGAAATAGTCCTAATACCGGTTATAAAACAGTCCTAATACCGGTTATAAAACAGTCCTAATACCGGTTATAAAACAGTCCTAATACCGGTTATAAAACAGTCCTAATACCGGTTATAAAACAGTCCTAATACAGGTAATAAAACAGTCCTAATACAGGTAATAAACAGTCCTAATACAGGTAATAAACAGTCCTCATACCGGTTATAAAATAGTCCTAATACAGGTTATAAAATAGTCCTAATACCAGTTATAAAACAGTCCTAATACCGGTTATAAAACAGTCCTAATACAGGTAATAAACAGTCCTAATACAGGTAATAAACAGTCCTCATACCGGTTATAAAATAGTCCTAATACCGGCTATAAAACAGTCCTAATACCGGTTATAAAACAGTCCTAATACAGGTAATAAACAGTCCTAATACAGGTAATAAACAGTCCTCATACCGGTTATAAAACAGTCCTAATACAGGTAATAAACAGTCCTAATACAGGTAATAAACAGTCCTAATACAGGTAATAAACAGTCCTCATACCGGTTATAAAACAGTCCTAATACAGGTTATAAACAGTCCTAATACCAGTTATAAAATAGTCTATTGTATTTTAATGTGAGCCAAATTAAAGACTTTCATCTTAATTCTATTGTCGTCTTCATGTTTTACAACCTTCACGTTTTCACACTGAACACGATTTGTATTAAATTGGTAGATCTTTGAATGAAGTTTGGTCTGATTGAGTTGAGAGGATCTCTGGAGGACTTCCTGCATCGTTCTGTGTCCTCTCCTAAACCTCTTAAACCTCTTAAACCTTATTTCATCGGTCCTTCCGGTTCTACAGCTCGGTGTCTAAAGGTGTCGGTTCGGTTCTCACCTCCAGCCGCCATGCCGCGGGTCAAAACGGGCACCGGGGCCGCCCGGCAGGTCGTCGCGGCTCTGAAGGCCGAGCGGAGCAGTAACCTTGCAGCCATTTCTTCTTCTCTGCTGTTCCGTCGCTTGTCGCGGGGCTATGACGTCACAAGGTTGTGCAGTCAATGCCGCCCCCGATTTCTTCTTCTTTCAGTTTATTGGCGGACTACAAACCAACGTTTAAGGTTCACTACCGCCGCCTACTGGACCGGAGTGTGTAACATCATGCCTTTATGACAGTTATCATTTAAACACAATAATAATGTTATTTGTAAATTAATAAAACTTCATATAGAAGTTATATTCTGGATATTACCTAACCCTAAACCCGTTCCATTAAATTATTAAATAAAGCCCTTTTAAGCTGAACTTGTTTGTCTCCTATCTTTAACAGTCTTTTGATGCTCCACATCCTGTATCTATATGATATTCATCTATTTATATCTATATATCATATATATATATATATTAGTGCTGGGCAACGATTACAATTTTTAATCGTGATTAATTGCATGATTTATTTGCAATTAATCTCATTGTTATGCGCAAAATTCAATAATGAATTCAAAAGTAGTGTATTGCGCACTTTTATTTTAAAAGTACTGCTATATGAACAAAAGTGCAATAATATTTGGTTTGTAAACACTTTAAACAAATCAGGTTATTGTTAACAGCAGTATTCCCTTTACACAGTAGCAGTTATAACACAGTTATAATGATTCTGATAATAGATATTCAGCCGGTGTTCACAACTTTATTTTCATGTGTAAGAGATGATATTTGAAATATACACCTTGAAAACTGCAAATCTATCTACGTCATGTTTTTTTCAGTTTTTTACTTCTGTTTGTTAAATTCTCAGTAGTGATAACTAAATGATATGCTTATTATACAAATTCCAAATTAAAACACTTTAAAAACTCTAAAAAATAATTTAAATGAATCATTTATTTTTATTTTTTTTTGGTCAGACACATATTTAACGCTGAGTACCGTAATATGTGTGGTATTTGTTATAAATGTCCGTTGGTACATAGAGGGTGATAAGAAGCTGTACATGGAGGGACTTAGGACCCAGGGGAGTGTAGGTGAAGGAAACAGGAAGAGACGGAAGAGACGCCACACAAACAGCTGTTCACCGCTCGCTGACGGTTCTTGTGTTAAAAATGTCGCTGAATAATAAAAACAAACCTGCATTAACGCGCGATAAAATAATTGTCTGCGTTAATTAATTAATGCGTTAACGCGATAATAACGCCCTAAAGTGGTGGAACCATGGTAAGATTGAGATTAGGCTCCTTTGCCAGCAGCACACCTTCAACGTCACCCGAGACATCACCAGATCTATGAAGGACCTGGAGACTGATATAGTGGAACTAGAGAGTTTAAGTGAGTCCACAGGAGATCGAGGACATATTGAAGTCCTCAAGATAAAAAAAATGGCGTTGTCCGACCTGTTAGATGTTAAAGTTCAGGGTGCACTGGTCAGGTCCCGATTCCAGACCATCACAGAGCTGGACACTCCCTCTAGCTTCTTCTTCGGCCTGGAGAAGAAGAGTGGGCAGAGGAGGGTAATCCACTCACTTTTAGCAGACGCAGGGCAGCCAGTTGTGGAACCAAGCCAGATCAGAAAGCGAGCGGTCAGCTTTTATTCCTCCCTGTTGTATACAGGGACCCTGTATACCAGTGAGTACAGGGAGGAGGAAGCACTGATAGAGGGGTTCTGTGGGGAACTACCTCAGGTCTCTGAGGAGACAAACAGCTCAACAGGCCCATAAGCATGCAGGAGCTGAAGGCCGCCCTGCAGAACATCTGTTTTTAAGTCTTGGGCCCTTTTTACTCGTAAAAGGTGCTTTTTACGAAAATATTGACAGTTATCCATATTTAATTATCCACTCGAGTCTCTCCAAAAGTTTTCAAAAGCACCGTAGCTTGTGTCCTGCCGTGCTATGGCGTCCTCAGGTTAGCGTAGCGTAGCTCCGAACACCAGGAGCTCAGTTAACATGAAACACATTCAGCCATAAAATGTGCAACGCTTCTCCACCGCTGTCAGACAGAAATACCGTTCATACAAATCCTTTTCCTGCTGAGTCAGCGCTGCCAGCTGTGGTTCACTGACCATTTCTTAAGATGTCCAGTTTTTCCTGAAATGTCCTTCTTTCTTGAGAAAGGCGTTGTCAGTAACTCCGCCACTAAATCCGTTTCTCTTCAGTCGTTGAGTGTTCAAAAAACAAAGCTAGGTAAAAAATAAATAAACTACACCAAGCAAAACCCTACAAATGTTATGATTTCATCCATATCTTTCAATTTAAACTCTTACTCCTCCAACTAAGCTCTGCTGGCAAGTTAAATTTCGTTTCACTTTAGTCACGTGCTCGCCCACTGACCAATCACAGCACACCCTGCACTTCGCGGCAGAGCTGCACATGGACATGTAATGATGACGTAGATGCAGGCCGGCTGGTCTGGGGGTAGCGGCTGCTGACACTCAAAGAATACGCCCAACATGTCAAACT
>JAVDOI010000240.1:162500-170000 GCA_032191485.1 Leptoclinus maculatus | reverse complement strand
AGGGAGGAGGCACTGACAGGTGCAGCGCTTCTCCCCTATCACGCTCCGGCACTTCTATCTTTTATTTCGTGGTCCTGGTAGTACAGATGGCGGTCCTGGTAGTACAGATGGCTCGCAAATATGACAGAGTACAAACAGCGCTGACAGGCTCAGCGCTTCAGCGCTTCTCCCCTATCACGCTCCGGCACTTCTATCTTTTATTTCGTGGTCCTGGTAGTACAGATGGCGGTCCTGGTAGTACAGATGGCTCGCAAATATGGCAGAGTACAAACAGCACTGAGGCTTCCAGTGCTTCCACCCTATCCCGCTGCACCTGTTAGCTGCGGATAGGGAGGAGGCACTCAGGCGCTCAGTGCCTCCTCCCTAGCCCGAGATAAGATAGCTCTACTTTATGGAGAAAAGAACTCACCGGGAAAATTCAGGACCACCTCCCCGTGATAAGTGTGCAGTCCCGGGATAAAATACCTCCGGGAAGTACCGGTAAAAATTTTAAACACCTCGCAAAAATCACATTAAATTCACTAAAAATGGGCAAAATGGTTAAAATGAAGGAAAGAACCATACCGGGAAATTCAACAACACCTCCCCGTGATAAGTGTGCAGTCCCGGGATAAAATACCTCCGGGAAGTACCGGTAAAAATTAAAAACACCTCGCAAAAATCACATTAAATTCACGAAAAATGGGCAAAATGGTTAAAATGAAGGAAATAACCACCCACGTACAACCAGGACCACCTCCCCGTAAACCATGTGCAGTCTTGGGATAAAATACCTCCGGGAAGTACCGGTAATATAGACAAACACCGAGCAAAACACATATTAAAGTGCTCAAAATGGGCAAAATGGGCAAAATTAACAAAAGAACCATACTGGTACACGCAGAAATGATGGCCAGAGGTGTTTAGGCACTTTAAACCCGAACCTGATCCGATCTAGAGGCTCAAAACCCGGTTTAGTGGTCACAGCCAATAGGCTGGAGGAAAATACTTCTACATTACACTTTTGACACATTTTTAGACCGATTTTCACGGGGTCTTTTCCCCAGGGCCATGGAGGCTCTCGGGAGGTATACTGGAGCCGAGTTTGAGAAAAAACAACCGCTTCTTTCACCTCCAAATCGATTTTAAGGCCGTTTTTAGTTGAAAATTCATCCAGGCTGCCATACATTTATCTGTCCACCGGAGGGGCATTTGCGGGAGGGAGCAAAAACTTGGAAAAATGATTAAAAGGGTTAAAACGCTTCAAATCAAGAAAACAACTCACCGGGAAAGTCAAGAATAATACCCCCGTAAAGCATGTGCATTATTGGGATAAAATACCTCCGGGAAGTACCGGTAAAAATTAAAAACACCGAGCAAAACACATATTAAATTCACCAAAAATCACCAAAATGCTTAAAATGAAGGAAAGAACCATACCGATAAATGCAAGACCACCTACCCGTAAACCATGTCACGTATTGGGATAAAATACCTCCGGGAAGTACCGCTAATAAATTAAAACACCTCGCAAAACACATATTAAAATTGATAAAAATGCTCAAAATGGGCCAAATTAACAAAAGAACCATGCTGGTACACGCAGAAATGATGGCCAGAGGTGATTAGGCACTTTAAACCCGAACCTGATCCGATCTAGAGGCTCAAAACCCGGTTTAGTGGTCACAGCCAATAGGCTGGAGGAAAATACTTCTACATTACACTTTTGACACATTTTTAGACCGATTTTCACGGGGTCTTTTCCCCAGGGCCGTGGAGGCTCTCGGGAGGTATACTGGAGCCGAGTTTGAGAAAAAACAACCGCTTCTTTCACCTCCAAATCGATTTTAAGGCCGTTTTTAGTTGAAAATTCATCCAGGCTGGAGGAAAATACTTCTACATTACACTTTTGACACATTTTTAGACCGATTTTCACGGGGTCTTTTCCCCAGGGCCATGGAGGCTCTCGGGAGGTATACTGGAGCCGAGTTTGAGAAAAAACAACCGCTTAGTTCACCTCCAAATCGATTTTAAGGCCGTTTTTAGTTGAAAATTCATCCAGGCTGCCATACATTTATCTGTCCACCGGAGGGGCATTTGCGGGACGGAGCAAAAACTTGGAAAAATGATTAAAAGGGTTAAAACGCTTCAAATCAAGAAAACAACTCAGCGGGAAAGTCAAGAATAATACCCCCGTAAAGCATGTGCATTATTGGGATAAAATACCTCCGGGAAGTACCGGTAAAAATTAAAAACACCTCGCAAAACACATATTAAATTCACGAAATTCACGAAAAATCACCAAAATGCTTAAAATGAAGGAAAGAACCATACCGATAAATGCAAGACCACCTACCCGTAAACCATGTCACGTATTGGGATAAAATACCTCCGGGAAGTACCGCTAATAAATTAAAACACCTCGCAAAACACATATTAAAATTGATAAAAATGGGCAAAATGGGCCAAATTCAGAAAAGAACCACCCACGTACAACCAGGACCACCTCCCCGTAAACCATGTCGCGCATTGGGATAAAATACCTCCGGGAAGTACCGCTAATAAATTAAAACACCTCGCAAAACACATATTAAAATTGATAAAAATGCTCAAAATGGGCCAAATTAACAAAAGAACCATGCTGGTACACGCAGAAATGATGGCCAGAGGTGATTAGGCACTTTAAACCCGAACCTGATCCGATCTAGAGGCTCAAAACCCGGTTTAGGTGCCAAAGCCAATAGGCTGGACGAAAATACTTCTACATTACACTTTTGACACATTTTTAGACCGATTTGCACGGGGTCTTTTCCCCAGGGCCATGGAGGCTCTCGGGAGGTATACTGGAGCCGAGTTTGAGAAAAAACAACCGCTTCTTTCACCTCCAAATCGATTTTAAGGCCGTTTTTAGTTGAAAATTCATCCAGGCTGCCATACATTTATCTGTCCACCGGAGGGGCATTTGCGGGAGGGAGCAAAAACTTGGAAAAATGATTAAAAGGGTTTAAACGCTTAAAATGAAGAAAACAACTCAGCGGGAAAGTCAAGAATAATACCCCCGTAAAGCATGTGCATTATTGGGATAAAATACCTCCGGGAAGTACCGGTAAAAATTAAAAACACCGAGCAAAACACATATTAAAATTGATAAAAATGCTCAAAATGGGCCAAATTCAGAAAAGAACCACCCACGTACAACCAGGACCACCTCCCCGTAAACCATGTGCATTATTGGGATAAAATACCTCCGGGAAGTACCGGTAATAAATTAAAACACCTCGCAAAACACATATTAAAATTGATAAAAATGGGCAAAATGGGCCAAATTCAGAAAAGAACCACCCACGTACAACCAGGACCACCTCCCCGTAAACCATGTCGCGCATTGGGATAAAATACCTCCGGGAAGTACCGCTAATAAATTAAAACACCTCGCAAAACACATATTAAAGTGCTCAAAATGGGCAAAATGGGCAAAATGGTCAAAAGAACCATGCTGGTACACGCAGAAATGATGGCCAGAGGTGATTAGTCACTTTAAACCCGAACCTGATCCGATCTAGAGCCTCAAAACCCGGTTTAGGTGCCACAGCCAATAGGCTGGACGAAAATACTTCTACATTACACTTTTGACCCATTTTTAGACCGATTTGCACGGGGTCTTTTCCCCAGGGCCGTGGAGGCTCTCGGGAGGTATACTGGAGCCGAGTTTGAGAAAAAACAACCGCTTCTTTCACCTCCAAATCGATTTTAAGGCCGTTTTTAGTTGAAAATTCATCCAGGCTGCCATACAGACATCTGTCCACCGGAGGGGCATTTGCGGGAGGGAGCAAAAACTTGGAAAAATGATTAAAAGGGTTAAAACGCTTAAAATGAAGAAAACAACTCACCAGGAAAGTCAAGAATAATACCCCCGTAAACCATGTGCAGTCCCGGGGGAAAATACCTCCGGGAAGTACCGGTAAAAATTAACAACACCTCGCTAAACACATATTAAATTCACCAAAAATCACCAAAATGCTTAAAATGAAGGAAAGAACCATACCGATAAATGCAAGACCACCTACCCGTAAACCATGTCGCGTATTGGGATAAAATACCTCCGGGAAGTACCGCTAATAAATTAAAACACCTCGCTAAACACATATTAAATGCACCAAACAGGTCAAAATTCACAAAAGAACCACCCACGGACAACCAGGAACACCTACCCGGGAAACGAGTGCAGTCCCAGGCGAAAATTCATCCGGGAAGTATCGATGCACCTTAAATACACCTCACAAACACAACATTTTAATCAACAAAAGTGGCCAAAATGGTTAAAATTAATAAAAGAACCATACAGGAATATTCAGGACCACCTCCCCGTGATGCATGTGCAGTGGCTGGATAAAATTCATCCGGGAAGTACCGGTAAAAAATTACAACACCTCGCAAAAAACACATTAAATTCACTAAAAATGGGCAAAATGGTTAAAATGAAGAAAATAACCCCCCACCTACACTCAGGGACACCTACCCGGGAAACGAGTGCAGTCCCAGGCTAAAAGTCATCCGGGAAGTATCGATGCACCTCACAAACACCTGGAAAGCTCAATATTAGAAGTACCAAAAAATGACCCAAATCACCAAAGTCACTTTAATTACCCACAAAACAGGTACTTTCCCCGGGTAAACTACCTCCACAACCACCCCCTGGACCTCCCAGCACCTCCCAGCACCTTCCAGCACCCTAACTGGGGTCAGAATTAAGAAAATCAGCCTCCCTCCACACTCCGAGACAAGCCAACACTTGAACATACACTTACCCGGACACCCCCCACCCCAACCCCGCAGAAACACCTCCGCAACATGCCCCTGGGACCCCGTGCTCCAGGGGGTCCCGTGCCCCCACTCTTAAGCCCCCTCCCTGGGTTAAAACCCATCCTCGGCCGCCCCAGAGTTTCGTGGTCCTGGTAGTCCAACTCGACTTTCGTGGTCCTGGTAGTATAAATCGAAAATATGACAGAGTACTGGTGGTCCTGGTAGTCCAACTCGAAAATATGTGAAAATATGACAGAGTACTGGTGGTCCTGGTAGTCCAACTCACTTGCGTTAGACTACCAGGGGCACCAAAACGAAAATATGACAGAGTACTGGTGGTCCTGGTAGTCCAACTCGAAAATTTGTGAAAATATGACAGAGTACTGGTGGTCCTGGTAGTCCAACTCACTTGCGTTAGACTACCAGGGGCACCAAAACGAAAATATGACAGAGTACAAACAGCACTGAGCCTGTCAGCGCTTACAGCACCCTATCCCGCTCCAGCACTTCTATCTTTTATTTCGTGGTCCTGGTAGTATAGATGATGTGAAAATATGACAGAGTACTGGTGGTCCTGGTAGTCCAACTCACTTGCGTTGGACTACCAGGCGCACCAAAACGAAAATATGACAGAGTACAAACAGCACTGAGCCTGTCAGCGCTTACAGCACCCTATCCCGCTCCGGCACTTCTATCTTTTTTTTCGTGGTCCTGGTAGTATAGATGGCCCGCAAATATGACAGAGTACAAACAGCACTGAGCCTGTCAGCGCTTCCATCACCCTATCCCGCTCCGGCACTTCTATCTTTTTTTTCGTGGTCCTGGTAGTATAGATGGCCCGCAAATATGACAGAGTACAAACAGCACTGAGGCAGCCAGTGCTTCCATCACCCTATCCCGCTCCGGCACTTATATCTTTTATTTCGTGGTCCTGGTAGTATAGATGGCGCGCAAATATGACAGAGTACTGGTGCCCCTGGTAGTCTAACTCACTTGGACTACCAGGGGCACCAAACGATGGCCCGCAAATGTGACAGAGTACTGGTGCCCCTGGTAGTCTAACTTGGACTACCAGGGGCACCAAACGATGGCCCGCAAATGTGACAGAGTACTGGTGCCCCTGGTAGTCTAACTCACTTCCAGACCAAAGGGGACCCCCTTTGGTCTGGTACTGAGTTGGACTACCAGGGGCACCAAAATATGGAACGCAAATGTGACAGAGTACTGGTGCCCCTGGTAGTCTAACTTGGACTACCAGGGGCACCAAACGATGGCCCGCAAATGTGACAGAGTACTGGTGCCCCTGGTAGTCTAACTTGGACTACCAGGGGCACCAAACGATGTGACAGAGTACTGGTGCCCCTGGTAGTCTAACTTGGACTACCAGGGGCACCAAACGATGTGACAGAGTACTGGTGCCCCTGGTAGTCTAACTTGGACTACCAGGGGCACCAAACGATGTGACAGAGTACTGGTGCCCCTGGTAGTCTAACTTGGACTACCAGGGGCACCAAACGATGGCCCGCAAATGTGACAGAGTACTGGTGCCCCTGGTAGTCTAACTTGGACTACCAGGGGCACCAAACGAGGGCCCGCAAATATGACAGAGTACAAACAGCACTGAGGCAGCCAGTGCTTCCATCACCCTATCCCGCTACGGGACTTGTAACTTTGATTTCGTGGTCCTGGTAGTATATATGGCCCGCAAATATGACAGAGTACTGGTGCCCCTGGTAGTCTAACTCACTTCCAGACCAAAGGGGACCCCCTTTGGTCTGGTACTGAGTTGGACTACCAGGGGCACCAAAATATGGAACGCAAATATGACAGAGTACAAATAGCACTGAGGCTGCCAGTGCTTCCATCACCCTATCACGTTTTAACACTTTTGTCTATTTTTTTCGTGCTCCTGGTAGTCTTACTGACTACCAGAACAAGGGGCGTGGTCAGGCAAGTGCCCAGGCCCGATCCCGACCTTCAAAGTCGGCCTGAAACTCCCAAATTACAACATGGAGGATAAACTTTAACAAATACTTTAACAAATACTTTAACTATTTTTTTTTTTCGTGGTCCTGGTAGTCTTGAGGACTACCAGGACAGGGGGGAGTCAGACGACTACTCTGGATCCGCTCCAGAGCCTCTCTAGTCGGCCTGAACTCCCAAAACACAACATGGAGGAAAAACTTTTAAAAATACTTTAACAAATACTTTAACTATTTTTTTTTTTCGTGGTCCTGGTAGTCTTACTGACTACCAGAACAAAGGGGGTGGCCAGGCAAGTGCCGAGGCCCGATCCCGAGCTTCTAAGTCGGTCGGAAACCGAAAAACACAACATGGAGGAAAAAACTTTAAAAAATACTTTAACTATTTTTTTTTTTTTTTTGGCCCTGGAACAAAGGGGTGGCCAGGCAAGTGCCGAGGCCCGATCCCGAGCTCCGTAGTCGGTCGGAAACAAAAGTACACAAACTGGAGGAAAAACTTTAGAAAATACTTTGATTTTTTTTTTTTTTTTTTTTTTCGTGCCCCTGGTAGTCTTGAGGACTACCAAGGACAGGGGGAGTCAGGCCACTGCTCTGGACCGCTCCAGAGCCTCTAAGTCGGCCTGAACTCCCTAAAAACAAGATGGAGGATAAACTCTAACAAATACTTTAACTATTTTTCTTTCGTGGTCCTGGTAGTCTTGAGGACTACCAGGACAGGGGGGAGTCAGACGACTAC
>JAVDOI010000240.1:145000-152500 GCA_032191485.1 Leptoclinus maculatus | reverse complement strand
ACAGCACTGAGCCTGTCAGCGCTTCATCACCCTATCCCGACCTAAGCTAACTCGGGATAGGGACTAGGCACTGACTGGCTCAGTGCTTCAGCGCTTCTCCCCTATCACGCTCCAGCACTTTTATCTTTTTTTTCGTGGTCCTGGTAGTACAGATGGCTCGCAAATATGACAGAGTACAAACAGCACTGAGCCTGTCAGCGCTTCATCACCCTATCCCGACCTAAGCTAACTCGGGATAGGGACTAGGCACTGACAGGCTCAGTGCTTCCACCCTATCCCGAGCTAAGCTAACTCGTGATAGGGACTAGGCACTGACAGGCTCAGTGCTTCCACCCTATCCCGAGCTAAGCTAACTCGTGATAGGGACTAGGCACTGACAGGCTCAGTGCTTCCACCCTATCCCGCTGCACCTGTTAACTGCTGATAGGGAGGAGGCACTGACAGGTGCAGCGCTTCTCCCCTATCACGCTCCGGCACTTCTATCTTTTATTTCGTGGTCCTGGTAGTACAGATGGCGGTCCTGGTAGTACAGATGGCTCGCAAATATGACAGAGTACAAACAGCGCTGACAGGCTCAGCGCTTCAGCGCTTCTCCCCTATCACGCTCCGGCACTTCTATCTTTTATTTCGTGGTCCTGGTAGTACAGATGGCGGTCCTGGTAGTACAGATGGCTCGCAAATATGGCAGAGTACAAACAGCACTGAGGCTTCCAGTGCTTCCACCCTATCCCGCTGCACCTGTTAGCTGCGGATAGGGAGGAGGCACTCAGGCGCTCAGTGCCTCCTCCCTAGCCCGAGATAAGATAGCTCTACTTTATGGAGAAAAGAACTCACCGGGAAAATTCAGGACCACCTCCCCGTGATAAGTGTGCAGTCCCGGGATAAAATACCTCCGGGAAGTACCGGTAAAAATTAACAACACCTCGCAAAAATCACATTAAATTCACTAAAAATGGGCAAAATGGTTAAAATGAAGGAAAGAACCATACCGGGAAATTCAACAACACCTCCCCGTGATAAGTGTGCAGTCCCGGGATAAAATACCTCCGGGAAGTACCGGTAAAAATTAAAAACACCTCGCAAAAATCACATTAAATTCACGAAAAATGGGCAAAATGGTTAAAATGAAGGAAATAACCACCCACGTACAACCAGGACCACCTCCCCGTAAACCATGTGCAGTCTTGGGATAAAATACCTCCGGGAAGTACCGGTAATATAGACAAACACCGAGCAAAACACATATTAAAGTGCTCAAAATGGGCAAAATGGGCAAAATTAACAAAAGAACCATACTGGTACACGCAGAAATGATGGCCAGAGGTGTTTAGGCACTTTAAACCCGAACCTGATCCGATCTAGAGGCTCAAAACCCGGTTTAGTGGTCACAGCCAATAGGCTGGAGGAAAATACTTCTACATTACACTTTTGACACATTTTTAGACCGATTTTCACGGGGTCTTTTCCCCAGGGCCATGGAGGCTCTCGGGAGGTATACTGGAGCCGAGTTTGAGAAAAAACAACCGCTTCTTTCACCTCCAAATCGATTTTAAGGCCGTTTTTAGTTGAAAATTCATCCAGGCTGGAGGAAAATACTTCTACATTACACTTTTGACCCATTTTTAGACCGATTTTCACGGGGTCTTTTCCCCAGGGCCATGGAGGCTCTCGGGAGGTATACTGGAGCCGAGTTTGAGAAAAAACAACCGCTTAGTTCACCTCCAAATCGATTTTAAGGCCGTTTTTAGTTGAAAATTCATCCAGGCTGCCATACATTTATCTGTCCACCGGAGGGGCATTTGCGGGAGGGAGCAAAAACTTGGAAAAATGATTAAAAGGGTTAAAACGCTTCAAATCAAGAAAACAACTCACCGGGAAAGTCAAGAATAATACCCCCGTAAAGCATGTGCATTATTGGGATAAAATACCTCCGGGAAGTACCGGTAAAAATTAAAAACACCGAGCAAAACACATATTAAATTCACCAAAAATCACCAAAATGCTTAAAATGAAGGAAAGAACCATACCGATAAATGCAAGACCACCTACCCGTAAACCATGTCACGTATTGGGATAAAATACCTCCGGGAAGTACCGCTAATAAATTAAAACACCTCGCAAAACACATATTAAAATTGATAAAAATGCTCAAAATGGGCCAAATTCAGAAAAGAACCACCCACGTACAACCAGGACCACCTCCCCGTAAACCATGTGCATTATTGGGATAAAATACCTCCGGGAAGTACCGCTAATAAATTAAAACACCTCGCAAAACACATATTAAAATTGATAAAAATGCTCAAAATGGGCCAAATTAACAAAAGAACCATGCTGGTACACGCAGAAATGATGGCCAGAGGTGATTAGGCACTTTAAACCCGAACCTGATCCGATCTAGAGGCTCAAAACCCGGTTTAGTGGTCACAGCCAATAGGCTGGAGGAAAATACTTCTACATTACACTTTTGACCCATTTTTAGACCGATTTGCACGGGGTCTTTTCCCCAGGGCCATGGAGGCTCTCGGGAGGTATACTGGAGCCGAGTTTGAGAAAAAACAACCGCTTCTTTCACCTCCAAATCGATTTTAAGGCCGTTTTTAGTTGAAAATTCATCCAGGCTGCCATACATTTATCTGTCCACCGGAGGGGCATTTGCGGGAGGGAGCAAAAACTTGGAAAAATGATTAAAAGGGTTAAAACGCTTAAAATGAAGAAAACAACTCACCGGGAAAGTCGAGAATAATACCCCCGTAAAGCATGTGCATTATTGGGATAAAATACCTCCGGGAAGTACCGGTAAAAATTAAAAACACCTCGCAAAACACATATTAAATTCACGAAATTCACGAAAAATCACCAAAATGCTTAAAATAAAGGAAAGAACCATACCGATAAATGCAAGACCACCTACCCGTAAACCATGTCACGTATTGGGATAAAATACCTCCGGGAAGTACCGGTAATAAATTAAAACACCTCGCAAAACACATATTAAAATTGATAAAAATGGGCAAAATGGGCCAAATTCAGAAAAGAACCACCCACGTACAACCAGGACCACCTCCCCGTAAACCATGTCGCGCATTGGGATAAAATACCTCCGGGAAGTACCGCTAATAAATTAAAACACCTCGCAAAACACATATTAAAATTGATAAAAATGCTCAAAATGGGCCAAATTAACAAAAGAACCATGCTGGTACACGCAGAAATGATGGCCAGAGGTGATTAGGCACTTTAAACCCGAACCTGATCCGATCTAGAGGCTCAAAACCCGGTTTAGGTGCCACAGCCAATAGGCTGGACGAAAATACTTCTACATTACACTTTTGACACATTTTTAGACCGATTTTCACGGGGTCTTTTCCCCAGGGCCATGGAGGCTCTCGGGAGGTATACTGGAGCCGAGTTTGAGAAAAAACAACCGCTTCTTTCACCTCCAAATCGATTTTAAGGCCGTTTTTAGTTGAAAATTCATCCAGGCTGCCATACATTTATCTGTCCACCGGAGGGGCATTTGCGGGAGGGAGCAAAAACTTGGAAAAATGATTAAAAGGGTTAAAACGCTTAAAATGAAGAAAACAACTCACCGGGAAAGTCGAGAATAATACCCCCGTAAAGCATGTGCATTATTGGGATAAAATACATCCGGGAAGTACCGGTAAAAATTAAAAACACCGAGCAAAACACATATTAAAATTGATAAAAATGCTCAAAATGGGCCAAATTCAGAAAAGAACCACCCACGTACAACCAGGACCACCTCCCCGTAAAGCATGTGCATTATTGGGATAAAATACCTCCGGGAAGTACCGGTAATAAATTAAAACACCTCGCAAAACACATATTAAAATTGATAAAAATGGGCAAAATGGGCCAAATTCAGAAAAGAACCACCCACGTACAACCAGGACCACCTCCCCGTAAACCATGTCACGTATTGGGATAAAATACCTCCGGGAAGTACCGGTAATATACACAAACACCGAGCAAAACACATATTAAAGTGCTCAAAATGGGCAAAATGGGCAAAATGGTCAAAAGAACCATGCTGGTACACGCAGAAATGATGGCCAGAGGTGATTAGTCACTTTAAACCCCAACCTGATCCGATCTAGAGCCTCAAAACCCGGTTTAGGTGCCACAGCCAATAGGCTGGACGAAAATACTTCTACATTACACTTTTGACCCATTTTTAGACCGATTTGCACGGGGTCTTTTCCCCAGGGCCGTGGAGGCTCTCGGGAGGTATACTGGAGCCGAGTTTGAGAAAAAACAACCGCTTCTTTCACCTCCAAATCGATTTTAAGGCCGTTTTTAGTTGAAAATTCATCCAGGCTGCCATACAGACATCTGTCCACCGGAGGGGCATTTGCGGGAGGGAGCAAAAACTTGGAAAAATGATTAAAAGGGTTAAAACGCTTAAAATGAAGAAAACAACTCACCAGGAAAGTCAAGAATAATACCCCCGTAAACCATGTGCAGTCCCGGGGGAAAATACCTCCGGGAAGTACCGGTAAAAATTAACAACACCTCGCTAAACACATATTAAATTCACCAAAAATCACCAAAATGCTTAAAATGAAGGAAAGAACCATACCGATAAATGCAAGACCACCTACCCGTAAACCATGTCGCGTATTGGGATAAAATACCTCCGGGAAGTACCGCTAATAAATTAAAACACCTCGCTAAACACATATTAAATGCACCAAACAGGTCAAAATTCACAAAAGAACCACCCACGGACAACCAGGAACACCTACCCGGGAAACGAGTGCAGTCCCAGGCGAAAATTCATCCGGGAAGTATCGATGCACCTTAAATACACCTCACAAACACAACATTTTAATCAACAAAAGTGGCCAAAATGGTTAAAATTAATAAAAGAACCATACAGGAATATTCAGGACCACCTCCCCGTGATGCATGTGCAGTGGCTGGATAAAATTCATCCGGGAAGTACCGGTAAAAAATTACAACACCTCGCAAAAAACACATTAAATTCACTAAAAATGGGCAAAATGGTTAAAATGAAGAAAATAACCCCCCACCTACACTCAGGGACACCTACCCGGGAAACGAGTGCAGTCCCAGGCTAAAAGTCATCCGGGAAGTATCGATGCACCTCACAAACACCTGGAAAGCTCAATATTAGAAGTACCAAAAAATGACCCAAATCACCAAAGTCACTTTAATTACCCACAAAACAGGTACTTTCCCCGGGTAAACTACCTCCACAACCACCCCCTGGACCTCCCAGCACCTCCCAGCACCTTCCAGCACCCTAACTGGGGTCAGAATTAAGAAAATCAGCCTCCCTCCACACTCCGAGACAAGCCAACACTTGAACATACACTTACCCGGACACCCCCCACCCCAACCCCGCAGAAACACCTCCGCAACATGCCCCTGGGACCCCGTGCTCCAGGGGGTCCCGTGCCCCCACTCTTAAGCCCCCTCCCTGGGTTAAAACCCATCCTCGGCCGCCCCAGAGTTTCGTGGTCCTGGTAGTCCAACTCGACTTTCGTGGTCCTGGTAGTATAAATCGAAAATATGACAGAGTACTGGTGGTCCTGGTAGTCCAACTCGAAAATATGTGAAAATATGACAGAGTACTGGTGGTCCTGGTAGTCCAACTCACTTGCGTTAGACTACCAGGGGCACCAAAACGAAAATATGACAGAGTACTGGTGGTCCTGGTAGTCCAACTCGAAAATTTGTGAAAATATGACAGAGTACTGGTGGTCCTGGTAGTCCAACTCACTTGCGTTAGACTACCAGGGGCACCAAAACGAAAATATGACAGAGTACAAACAGCACTGAGCCTGTCAGCGCTTACAGCACCCTATCCCGCTCCAGCACTTCTATCTTTTATTTCGTGGTCCTGGTAGTATAGATGATGTGAAAATATGACAGAGTACTGGTGGTCCTGGTAGTCCAACTCACTTGCGTTGGACTACCAGGCGCACCAAAACGAAAATATGACAGAGTACAAACAGCACTGAGCCTGTCAGCGCTTCCATCACCCTATCCCGCTCCGGCACTTCTATCTTTTTTTTCGTGGTCCTGGTAGTATAGATGGCCCGCAAATATGACAGAGTACAAACAGCACTGAGGCAGCCAGTGCTTCCATCACCCTATCCCGCTCCGGCACTTCTATCTTTTTTTTCGTGGTCCTGGTAGTATAGATGGCCCGCAAATATGACAGAGTACAAACAGCACTGAGGCAGCCAGTGCTTCCATCACCCTATCCCGCTCCGGCACTTCTATCTTTTATTTCGTGGTCCTGGTAGTATAGATGGCGCGCAAATATGACAGAGTACTGGTGCCCCTGGTAGTCTAACTCACTTGGACTACCAGGGGCACCAAACGATGGCCCGCAAATGTGACAGAGTACTGGTGCCCCTGGTAGTCTAACTTGGACTACCAGGGGCACCAAACGATGGCCCGCAAATGTGACAGAGTACTGGTGCCCCTGGTAGTCTAACTCACTTCCAGACCAAAGGGGACCCCCTTTGGTCTGGTACTGAGTTGGACTACCAGGGGCACCAAAATATGGAACGCAAATGTGACAGAGTACTGGTGCCCCTGGTAGTCTAACTTGGACTACCAGGGGCACCAAACGATGGCCCGCAAATGTGACAGAGTACTGGTGCCCCTGGTAGTCTAACTTGGACTACCAGGGGCACCAAACGATGGCCCGCAAATGTGACAGAGTACTGGTGCCCCTGGTAGTCTAACTCACTTCCAGACCAAAGGGGACCCCCTTTGGTCTGGTACTGAGTTGGACTACCAGGGGCACCAAAATATGGAACGCAAATGTGACAGAGTACTGGTGCCCCTGGTAGTCTAACTTGGACTACCAGGGGCACCAAACGATGGCCCGCAAATGTGACAGAGTACTGGTGCCCCTGGTAGTCTAACTTGGACTACCAGGGGCACCAAACGATGTGACAGAGTACTGGTGCCCCTGGTAGTCTAACTTGGACTACCAGGGGCACCAAACGATGTGACAGAGTACTGGTGCCCCTGGTAGTCTAACTTGGACTACCAGGGGCACCAAACGATGTGACAGAGTACTGGTGCCCCTGGTAGTCTAACTTGGACTACCAGGGGCACCAAACGATGTGACAGAGTACTGGTGCCCCTGGTAGTCTAACTTGGACTACCAGGGGCACCAAACGATGTGACAGAGTACTGGTGCCCCTGGTAGTCTAACTTGGACTACCAGGGGCACCAAACGATGGCCCGCAAATGTGACAGAGTACTGGTGCCCCTGGTAGTCTAACTTGGACTACCAGGGGCACCAAACGAGGGCCCGCAAATATGACAGAGTACAAACAGCACTGAGGCAGCCAGTGCTTCCATCACCCTATCCCGCTACGGGACTTGTAACTTTGATTTCGTGGTCCTGGTAGTATATATGGCCCGCAAATATGACAGAGTACTGGTGCCCCTGGTAGTCTAACTCACTTCCAGACCAAAGGGGACCCC
>JAVDOI010000240.1:127500-132500 GCA_032191485.1 Leptoclinus maculatus | reverse complement strand
GACAAACACCGAGCAAAACACATATTAAAGTGCTCAAAATGGGCAAAATGGGCAAAATTAACAAAAGAACCATACTGGTACACGCAGAAATGATGGCCAGAGGTGTTTAGGCACTTTAAACCCGAACCTGATCCGATCTAGAGGCTCAAAACCCGGTTTAGTGGTCACAGCCAATAGGCTGGAGGAAAATACTTCTACATTACACTTTTGACACATTTTTAGACCGATTTTCACGGGGTCTTTTCCCCAGGGCCATGGAGGCTCTCGGGAGGTATACTGGAGCCGAGTTTGAGAAAAAACAACCGCTTCTTTCACCTCCAAATCGATTTTAAGGCCGTTTTTAGTTGAAAATTCATCCAGGCTGCCATACATTTATCTGTCCACCGGAGGGGCATTTGCGGGAGGGAGCAAAAACTTGGAAAAATGATTAAAAGGGTTAAAACGCTTCAAATCAAGAAAACAACTCACCGGGAAAGTCAAGAATAATACCCCCGTAAAGCATGTGCATTATTGGGATAAAATACCTCCGGGAAGTACCGGTAAAAATTAAAAACACCGAGCAAAACACATATTAAATTCACCAAAAATCACCAAAATGCTTAAAATGAAGGAAAGAACCATACCGATAAATGCAAGACCACCTACCCGTAAACCATGTCACGTATTGGGATAAAATACCTCCGGGAAGTACCGCTAATAAATTAAAACACCTCGCAAAACACATATTAAAATTGATAAAAATGCTCAAAATGGGCCAAATTAACAAAAGAACCATGCTGGTACACGCAGAAATGATGGCCAGAGGTGATTAGGCACTTTAAACCCGAACCTGATCCGATCTAGAGGCTCAAAACCCGGTTTAGTGGTCACAGCCAATAGGCTGGAGGAAAATACTTCTACATTACACTTTTGACACATTTTTAGACCGATTTTCACGGGGTCTTTTCCCCAGGGCCGTGGAGGCTCTCGGGAGGTATACTGGAGCCGAGTTTGAGAAAAAACAACCGCTTCTTTCACCTCCAAATCGATTTTAAGGCCGTTTTTAGTTGAAAATTCATCCAGGCTGGAGGAAAATACTTCTACATTACACTTTTGACACATTTTTAGACCGATTTTCACGGGGTCTTTTCCCCAGGGCCATGGAGGCTCTCGGGAGGTATACTGGAGCCGAGTTTGAGAAAAAACAACCGCTTAGTTCACCTCCAAATCGATTTTAAGGCCGTTTTTAGTTGAAAATTCATCCAGGCTGCCATACATTTATCTGTCCACCGGAGGGGCATTTGCGGGACGGAGCAAAAACTTGGAAAAATGATTAAAAGGGTTAAAACGCTTCAAATCAAGAAAACAACTCAGCGGGAAAGTCAAGAATAATACCCCCGTAAAGCATGTGCATTATTGGGATAAAATACCTCCGGGAAGTACCGGTAAAAATTAAAAACACCTCGCAAAACACATATTAAATTCACGAAATTCACGAAAAATCACCAAAATGCTTAAAATGAAGGAAAGAACCATACCGATAAATGCAAGACCACCTACCCGTAAACCATGTCACGTATTGGGATAAAATACCTCCGGGAAGTACCGCTAATAAATTAAAACACCTCGCAAAACACATATTAAAATTGATAAAAATGGGCAAAATGGGCCAAATTCAGAAAAGAACCACCCACGTACAACCAGGACCACCTCCCCGTAAACCATGTCGCGCATTGGGATAAAATACCTCCGGGAAGTACCGCTAATAAATTAAAACACCTCGCAAAACACATATTAAAATTGATAAAAATGCTCAAAATGGGCCAAATTAACAAAAGAACCATGCTGGTACACGCAGAAATGATGGCCAGAGGTGATTAGGCACTTTAAACCCGAACCTGATCCGATCTAGAGGCTCAAAACCCGGTTTAGGTGCCAAAGCCAATAGGCTGGACGAAAATACTTCTACATTACACTTTTGACACATTTTTAGACCGATTTGCACGGGGTCTTTTCCCCAGGGCCATGGAGGCTCTCGGGAGGTATACTGGAGCCGAGTTTGAGAAAAAACAACCGCTTCTTTCACCTCCAAATCGATTTTAAGGCCGTTTTTAGTTGAAAATTCATCCAGGCTGCCATACATTTATCTGTCCACCGGAGGGGCATTTGCGGGAGGGAGCAAAAACTTGGAAAAATGATTAAAAGGGTTTAAACGCTTAAAATGAAGAAAACAACTCAGCGGGAAAGTCAAGAATAATACCCCCGTAAAGCATGTGCATTATTGGGATAAAATACCTCCGGGAAGTACCGGTAAAAATTAAAAACACCGAGCAAAACACATATTAAAATTGATAAAAATGCTCAAAATGGGCCAAATTCAGAAAAGAACCACCCACGTACAACCAGGACCACCTCCCCGTAAACCATGTGCATTATTGGGATAAAATACCTCCGGGAAGTACCGGTAATAAATTAAAACACCTCGCAAAACACATATTAAAATTGATAAAAATGGGCAAAATGGGCCAAATTCAGAAAAGAACCACCCACGTACAACCAGGACCACCTCCCCGTAAACCATGTCGCGCATTGGGATAAAATACCTCCGGGAAGTACCGCTAATAAATTAAAACACCTCGCAAAACACATATTAAAGTGCTCAAAATGGGCAAAATGGGCAAAATGGTCAAAAGAACCATGCTGGTACACGCAGAAATGATGGCCAGAGGTGATTAGTCACTTTAAACCCGAACCTGATCCGATCTAGAGCCTCAAAACCCGGTTTAGGTGCCACAGCCAATAGGCTGGACGAAAATACTTCTACATTACACTTTTGACCCATTTTTAGACCGATTTGCACGGGGTCTTTTCCCCAGGGCCGTGGAGGCTCTCGGGAGGTATACTGGAGCCGAGTTTGAGAAAAAACAACCGCTTCTTTCACCTCCAAATCGATTTTAAGGCCGTTTTTAGTTGAAAATTCATCCAGGCTGCCATACAGACATCTGTCCACCGGAGGGGCATTTGCGGGAGGGAGCAAAAACTTGGAAAAATGATTAAAAGGGTTAAAACGCTTAAAATGAAGAAAACAACTCACCAGGAAAGTCAAGAATAATACCCCCGTAAACCATGTGCAGTCCCGGGGGAAAATACCTCCGGGAAGTACCGGTAAAAATTAACAACACCTCGCTAAACACATATTAAATTCACCAAAAATCACCAAAATGCTTAAAATGAAGGAAAGAACCATACCGATAAATGCAAGACCACCTACCCGTAAACCATGTCGCGTATTGGGATAAAATACCTCCGGGAAGTACCGCTAATAAATTAAAACACCTCGCTAAACACATATTAAATGCACCAAACAGGTCAAAATTCACAAAAGAACCACCCACGGACAACCAGGAACACCTACCCGGGAAACGAGTGCAGTCCCAGGCGAAAATTCATCCGGGAAGTATCGATGCACCTTAAATACACCTCACAAACACAACATTTTAATCAACAAAAGTGGCCAAAATGGTTAAAATTAATAAAAGAACCATACAGGAATATTCAGGACCACCTCCCCGTGATGCATGTGCAGTGGCTGGATAAAATTCATCCGGGAAGTACCGGTAAAAAATTACAACACCTCGCAAAAAACACATTAAATTCACTAAAAATGGGCAAAATGGTTAAAATGAAGAAAATAACCCCCCACCTACACTCAGGGACACCTACCCGGGAAACGAGTGCAGTCCCAGGCTAAAAGTCATCCGGGAAGTATCGATGCACCTCACAAACACCTGGAAAGCTCAATATTAGAAGTACCAAAAAATGACCCAAATCACCAAAGTCACTTTAATTACCCACAAAACAGGTACTTTCCCCGGGTAAACTACCTCCACAACCACCCCCTGGACCTCCCAGCACCTCCCAGCACCTTCCAGCACCCTAACTGGGGTCAGAATTAAGAAAATCAGCCTCCCTCCACACTCCGAGACAAGCCAACACTTGAACATACACTTACCCGGACACCCCCCACCCCAACCCCGCAGAAACACCTCCGCAACATGCCCCTGGGACCCCGTGCTCCAGGGGGTCCCGTGCCCCCACTCTTAAGCCCCCTCCCTGGGTTAAAACCCATCCTCGGCCGCCCCAGAGTTTCGTGGTCCTGGTAGTCCAACTCGACTTTCGTGGTCCTGGTAGTATAAATCGAAAATATGACAGAGTACTGGTGGTCCTGGTAGTCCAACTCGAAAATATGTGAAAATATGACAGAGTACTGGTGGTCCTGGTAGTCCAACTCACTTGCGTTAGACTACCAGGGGCACCAAAACGAAAATATGACAGAGTACTGGTGGTCCTGGTAGTCCAACTCGAAAATTTGTGAAAATATGACAGAGTACTGGTGGTCCTGGTAGTCCAACTCACTTGCGTTAGACTACCAGGGGCACCAAAACGAAAATATGACAGAGTACAAACAGCACTGAGCCTGTCAGCGCTTACAGCACCCTATCCCGCTCCAGCACTTCTATCTTTTATTTCGTGGTCCTGGTAGTATAGATGATGTGAAAATATGACAGAGTACTGGTGGTCCTGGTAGTCCAACTCACTTGCGTTGGACTACCAGGCGCACCAAAACGAAAATATGACAGAGTACAAACAGCACTGAGCCTGTCAGCGCTTACAGCACCCTATCCCGCTCCGGCACTTCTATCTTTTTTTTCGTGGTCCTGGTAGTATAGATGGCCCGCAAATATGACAGAGTACAAACAGCACTGAGCCTGTCAGCGCTTCCATCACCCTATCCCGCTCCGGCACTTCTATCTTTTTTTTCGTGGTCCTGGTAGTATAGATGGCCCGCAAATATGACAGAGTACAAACAGCACTGAGGCAGCCAGTGCTTCCATCACCCTATCCCGCTCCGGCACTTATATCTTTTATTTCGTGGTCCTGGTAGTATAGATGGCGCGCAAATATGACAGAGTACTGGTGCCCCTGGTAGTCTAACTCACTTGGACTACCAGGGGCACCAA
>JAVDOI010000240.1:110000-115000 GCA_032191485.1 Leptoclinus maculatus | reverse complement strand
AGATAAGATAGCTCTACTTTATGGAGAAAAGAACTCACCGGGAAAATTCAGGACCACCTCCCCGTGATAAGTGTGCAGTCCCGGGATAAAATACCTCCGGGAAGTACCGGTAAAAATTTTAAACACCTCGCAAAAATCACATTAAATTCACTAAAAATGGGCAAAATGGTTAAAATGAAGGAAAGAACCATACCGGGAAATTCAACAACACCTCCCCGTGATAAGTGTGCAGTCCCGGGATAAAATACCTCCGGGAAGTACCGGTAAAAATTAAAAACACCTCGCAAAAATCACATTAAATTCACGAAAAATGGGCAAAATGGTTAAAATGAAGGAAATAACCACCCACGTACAACCAGGACCACCTCCCCGTAAACCATGTGCAGTCTTGGGATAAAATACCTCCGGGAAGTACCGGTAATATAGACAAACACCGAGCAAAACACATATTAAAGTGCTCAAAATGGGCAAAATGGGCAAAATTAACAAAAGAACCATACTGGTACACGCAGAAATGATGGCCAGAGGTGTTTAGGCACTTTAAACCCGAACCTGATCCGATCTAGAGGCTCAAAACCCGGTTTAGTGGTCACAGCCAATAGGCTGGAGGAAAATACTTCTACATTACACTTTTGACACATTTTTAGACCGATTTTCACGGGGTCTTTTCCCCAGGGCCATGGAGGCTCTCGGGAGGTATACTGGAGCCGAGTTTGAGAAAAAACAACCGCTTCTTTCACCTCCAAATCGATTTTAAGGCCGTTTTTAGTTGAAAATTCATCCAGGCTGCCATACATTTATCTGTCCACCGGAGGGGCATTTGCGGGAGGGAGCAAAAACTTGGAAAAATGATTAAAAGGGTTAAAACGCTTCAAATCAAGAAAACAACTCACCGGGAAAGTCAAGAATAATACCCCCGTAAAGCATGTGCATTATTGGGATAAAATACCTCCGGGAAGTACCGGTAAAAATTAAAAACACCGAGCAAAACACATATTAAATTCACCAAAAATCACCAAAATGCTTAAAATGAAGGAAAGAACCATACCGATAAATGCAAGACCACCTACCCGTAAACCATGTCACGTATTGGGATAAAATACCTCCGGGAAGTACCGCTAATAAATTAAAACACCTCGCAAAACACATATTAAAATTGATAAAAATGCTCAAAATGGGCCAAATTAACAAAAGAACCATGCTGGTACACGCAGAAATGATGGCCAGAGGTGATTAGGCACTTTAAACCCGAACCTGATCCGATCTAGAGGCTCAAAACCCGGTTTAGTGGTCACAGCCAATAGGCTGGAGGAAAATACTTCTACATTACACTTTTGACACATTTTTAGACCGATTTTCACGGGGTCTTTTCCCCAGGGCCGTGGAGGCTCTCGGGAGGTATACTGGAGCCGAGTTTGAGAAAAAACAACCGCTTCTTTCACCTCCAAATCGATTTTAAGGCCGTTTTTAGTTGAAAATTCATCCAGGCTGGAGGAAAATACTTCTACATTACACTTTTGACACATTTTTAGACCGATTTTCACGGGGTCTTTTCCCCAGGGCCATGGAGGCTCTCGGGAGGTATACTGGAGCCGAGTTTGAGAAAAAACAACCGCTTAGTTCACCTCCAAATCGATTTTAAGGCCGTTTTTAGTTGAAAATTCATCCAGGCTGCCATACATTTATCTGTCCACCGGAGGGGCATTTGCGGGACGGAGCAAAAACTTGGAAAAATGATTAAAAGGGTTAAAACGCTTCAAATCAAGAAAACAACTCAGCGGGAAAGTCAAGAATAATACCCCCGTAAAGCATGTGCATTATTGGGATAAAATACCTCCGGGAAGTACCGGTAAAAATTAAAAACACCTCGCAAAACACATATTAAATTCACGAAATTCACGAAAAATCACCAAAATGCTTAAAATGAAGGAAAGAACCATACCGATAAATGCAAGACCACCTACCCGTAAACCATGTCACGTATTGGGATAAAATACCTCCGGGAAGTACCGCTAATAAATTAAAACACCTCGCAAAACACATATTAAAATTGATAAAAATGGGCAAAATGGGCCAAATTCAGAAAAGAACCACCCACGTACAACCAGGACCACCTCCCCGTAAACCATGTCGCGCATTGGGATAAAATACCTCCGGGAAGTACCGCTAATAAATTAAAACACCTCGCAAAACACATATTAAAATTGATAAAAATGCTCAAAATGGGCCAAATTAACAAAAGAACCATGCTGGTACACGCAGAAATGATGGCCAGAGGTGATTAGGCACTTTAAACCCGAACCTGATCCGATCTAGAGGCTCAAAACCCGGTTTAGGTGCCAAAGCCAATAGGCTGGACGAAAATACTTCTACATTACACTTTTGACACATTTTTAGACCGATTTGCACGGGGTCTTTTCCCCAGGGCCATGGAGGCTCTCGGGAGGTATACTGGAGCCGAGTTTGAGAAAAAACAACCGCTTCTTTCACCTCCAAATCGATTTTAAGGCCGTTTTTAGTTGAAAATTCATCCAGGCTGCCATACATTTATCTGTCCACCGGAGGGGCATTTGCGGGAGGGAGCAAAAACTTGGAAAAATGATTAAAAGGGTTTAAACGCTTAAAATGAAGAAAACAACTCAGCGGGAAAGTCAAGAATAATACCCCCGTAAAGCATGTGCATTATTGGGATAAAATACCTCCGGGAAGTACCGGTAAAAATTAAAAACACCGAGCAAAACACATATTAAAATTGATAAAAATGCTCAAAATGGGCCAAATTCAGAAAAGAACCACCCACGTACAACCAGGACCACCTCCCCGTAAACCATGTGCATTATTGGGATAAAATACCTCCGGGAAGTACCGGTAATAAATTAAAACACCTCGCAAAACACATATTAAAATTGATAAAAATGGGCAAAATGGGCCAAATTCAGAAAAGAACCACCCACGTACAACCAGGACCACCTCCCCGTAAACCATGTCGCGCATTGGGATAAAATACCTCCGGGAAGTACCGCTAATAAATTAAAACACCTCGCAAAACACATATTAAAGTGCTCAAAATGGGCAAAATGGGCAAAATGGTCAAAAGAACCATGCTGGTACACGCAGAAATGATGGCCAGAGGTGATTAGTCACTTTAAACCCGAACCTGATCCGATCTAGAGCCTCAAAACCCGGTTTAGGTGCCACAGCCAATAGGCTGGACGAAAATACTTCTACATTACACTTTTGACCCATTTTTAGACCGATTTGCACGGGGTCTTTTCCCCAGGGCCGTGGAGGCTCTCGGGAGGTATACTGGAGCCGAGTTTGAGAAAAAACAACCGCTTCTTTCACCTCCAAATCGATTTTAAGGCCGTTTTTAGTTGAAAATTCATCCAGGCTGCCATACAGACATCTGTCCACCGGAGGGGCATTTGCGGGAGGGAGCAAAAACTTGGAAAAATGATTAAAAGGGTTAAAACGCTTAAAATGAAGAAAACAACTCACCAGGAAAGTCAAGAATAATACCCCCGTAAACCATGTGCAGTCCCGGGGGAAAATACCTCCGGGAAGTACCGGTAAAAATTAACAACACCTCGCTAAACACATATTAAATTCACCAAAAATCACCAAAATGCTTAAAATGAAGGAAAGAACCATACCGATAAATGCAAGACCACCTACCCGTAAACCATGTCGCGTATTGGGATAAAATACCTCCGGGAAATACCGCTAATAAATTAAAACACCTCGCTAAACACATATTAAATGCACCAAACAGGTCAAAATTCACAAAAGAACCACCCACGGACAACCAGGAACACCTACCCGGGAAACGAGTGCAGTCCCAGGCGAAAATTCATCCGGGAAGTATCGATGCACCTTAAATACACCTCACAAACACAACATTTTAATCAACAAAAGTGGCCAAAATGGTTAAAATTAATAAAAGAACCATACAGGAATATTCAGGACCACCTCCCCGTGATGCATGTGCAGTGGCTGGATAAAATTCATCCGGGAAGTACCGGTAAAAAATTACAACACCTCGCAAAAAACACATTAAATTCACTAAAAATGGGCAAAATGGTTAAAATGAAGAAAATAACCCCCCACCTACACTCAGGGACACCTACCCGGGAAACGAGTGCAGTCCCAGGCTAAAAGTCATCCGGGAAGTATCGATGCACCTCACAAACACCTGGAAAGCTCAATATTAGAAGTACCAAAAAATGACCCAAATCACCAAAGTCACTTTAATTACCCACAAAACAGGTACTTTCCCCGGGTAAACTACCTCCACAACCACCCCCTGGACCTCCCAGCACCTCCCAGCACCTTCCAGCACCCTAACTGGGGTCAGAATTAAGAAAATCAGCCTCCCTCCACACTCCGAGACAAGCCAACACTTGAACATACACTTACCCGGACACCCCCCACCCCAACCCCGCAGAAACACCTCCGCAACATGCCCCTGGGACCCCGTGCTCCAGGGGGTCCCGTGCCCCCACTCTTAAGCCCCCTCCCTGGGTTAAAACCCATCCTCGGCCGCCCCAGAGTTTCGTGGTCCTGGTAGTCCAACTCGACTTTCGTGGTCCTGGTAGTATAAATCGAAAATATGACAGAGTACTGGTGGTCCTGGTAGTCCAACTCGAAAATATGTGAAAATATGACAGAGTACTGGTGGTCCTGGTAGTCCAACTCACTTGCGTTAGACTACCAGGGGCACCAAAACGAAAATATGACAGAGTACTGGTGGTCCTGGTAGTCCAACTCGAAAATTTGTGAAAATATGACAGAGTACTGGTGGTCCTGGTAGTCCAACTCACTTGCGTTAGACTACCAGGGGCACCAAAACGAAAATATGACAGAGTACAAACAGCACTGAGCCTGTCAGCGCTTACAGCACCCTATCCCGCTCCAGCACTTCTATCTTTTATTTCGTGGTCCTGGTAGTATAGATGATGTGAAAATATGACAGAGTACTGGTGGTCCTGGTAGTCCAACTC
>JAVDOI010000240.1:97500-102500 GCA_032191485.1 Leptoclinus maculatus | reverse complement strand
TTTCGAATGTTTTTTTTGCCCGATTTGCTTGAAACTTTGCACATCTGGTGGGCTGGTCCCAGGTATGCCCTCTAGTAAGTTTCAGCCTCCTAGTCTAGAGCATACTGTAGATACTGTATGGGAGCAATGAGAACAGGCTTGGGAGTTTTGGCATAAATGAGAGCCCATTCAAATTTAGGACAAATGGCCGTTTTTGAACATTCCTTATAACTCCCTTATAACTCAAAAAAGGACATTTCCCCTACATTTGATTGGGCTCTCATTTATGCCAAAAGTCCTAACCCTTTATTTTAACTTTATTTGGCCTGGAATCCCATAGAAAACAATGGACTAGGAAGCTGAAATTTAGACTACACTACAAGCTCAACGCCTTGGTCCACTGGTATGAAAATGAAAAGGATTGGACCAACTCCAATCTTACTTTGTTTGACCTATTATCCCATAGAAAACAAGGTTCAATGAGGCTGAGATTCTCACAGTAATTCAACCTTTGCCCAACGATTAACTGTTATGAAAATCAATGGGAAATTCCGTACAGTTTTATTATAGTAATGTATGGCATTTTGACTTTGTTTGACCTATTATCTCATAGAAAACAAGGTTCAATGAAGCTGAGATTTTCACAGTAATTCAACCTTTGCCCAACGATCAATTGTTATGAAAATCAATGGGAAATTCCTTACACTTTTACTATAGTAATGTATGGCATTTTGACTTTGTTTGACCAATTATCCCATAGAAAACAAGGTTCAATGAGGCTGAGATTTTCACAGTAATCCAACCTTTGCCCAATGATTCATTTTCATGAAAATCAATGGGAAATTCCTTAAACTTTTTCCATAGTAATGTATGGCATTTCGACTATGTTTGACCTATTAACCCATAGAAAACAATATTCAATGAAGCTGAGATTCTCACAGTAATTCAACCTTTGCCCAATGATTGATTGTTATGAAAATCAATGGGAAATTCGTTAAACTTTTTTCATACTAATGTATGGCATTTCGACTATGTTTGACCTATTAACCCATAGAAAACAATATTCAATGAAGCTGAGATTCTCACAGTAATTCAACCTTTGCCCAACGATACATTTTCAGGAAAATCAATGGGAAATTCCTTAAACTTTTTTCATAGTAATGTATGGCATTTCGACTATGTTTGACCTATTAACCCATAGAAAACAAGGTTCAATGAGGCTGAAATTCTCACAGTAATTCAACCTTTTCCCAATGATTGATTTTTATGAAAATCAATGGGAAATTCGTTAAACTTTTTCCAAAGTAATGTATGGCATTTTGACTATGTTTGACCTATTAACCCATAGAAAACAAGGTTCAATGAAGCTGAGATTTTCACAGTAATTCAACCTTTGCCCAACGATTAATGTTTATGAAAATCAATGGGAAATTCCTTACACTTTTATTATAGTAATGTATGGCATTTTGACTTTGTTTGACCAATTATCCCATAGAAAACAAGGTTCAATGAAGCTGAGATTTTCACAGTAATTCAACCTTTGCCCATAGATTACATGGTGTGAATATCAATGGGAAATTCCTTACACTTTTTCCATAGTAATGTATGGCATTTCGACTATGTTTGACCTATTTACCCATAGAAAACAAGGTTCAATGAGGCTGAGATTTTCACAGTAATTTAAGCTTTGCCCAACGATCAATTGTTATGAAAATCAATGGGAAATTCCTTACACTTTTACTATAGTAATGTATGGCATTTTGACTATGTTTGACCTATTAACCCATAGAAAACAAGGTTCAATGAGGCTGAAATTCTCACAGTAATTCAACCTTTTCCCAATGATTGATTGTTATGAAAATCAATGGGAAATTCGTTAAACTTTTTCCATAGTAATGTATGGCATTTCGACTATGTTTGACCTATTAACCCATAGAAAACAAGGTTCAATGAGGCTGAGATTTTCACAGTATTTCAACCTTTGCCCAACAATACATTTTCATGAAAATCAATGGGAAATTCCTTACACTTTTTCCATAGTAATGTATGGCATTTCGACTATGTTTGACCTATTTACCCATAGAAAACAAGGTTCAATGAGGCTGAGATTTTCACAGTATTTCAACCTTTGCCCATAGATTACATGGTGTGAATATCAATGGGAAATTCACTGTTTTTTGTGAATGTCTCCAGTCTTTTAATTCATTAAAAATACTTTAAAGGCAAATAAAGGGATGCATTCTTTTTGTCAATGAAGAGGGGGTCGTGGAGATGAAATGGCTGAAATTTAGAGTTCGTAGGTCCAAGTAAAGGTGCCCAAAACCAGGCGTTTAGGTCAAAGGTCAAAAGGTCGTAATTGGTGCATTATGTAAAAATGGCCATAGAGTCTGAGAAAAAGGTTGAAACTGCCTGAATTTTGCACCACACCTTCCCCCTTATGTGTAGAGTACATATGTCCAAGTTAAAGTGCCCGAAAACAGCAACAAATGTGTAAATTGGGCCTAAAGTATGTTAAAGGGCCCGTACATTTGACCTATGTACAAACGGTCATAGAATCTGAGACAAAGGTTGAAACTGCCTGCATTTTGCAACACACATTCTCCCTGATACCTTGATTCATGCTGGGAAGTAAGAAGTCTGTAGACCCTAGGGAAAGCTATCTCTTGTTAGCAACATGCTAACAAGATCAATCCAATTCATGCTAGTAGAGCTTCCTCTGGTGTCCACCATATATCATTTCCATCAACATCTGTCTTGTAGAAATGGTTTTATGGCACCCAACAGAAACAGACACATGTGGACGTAATTTACAGTCTTTTAATTAATTAAAAATACTTTAAAGCAAAATAGAGGAATTCTTTCTTTTTGTGAATGAAGAGAGGGTCGTGGAGATGAAATGCCTAAAATTTGGAGTCCGTAGGTCCAAGTTAAGGTGCCCAAAAACAGCAAAAAAGGTCTTAATTGGCTCTAAATCCTCTTAAAGGGCCGGTAAATTTGACCTATGCAAAAATGGCCATAATCTCTCAAATATGGGTCCCAGAAACCACAGATTACGGACACACATTGTGGACTAGGCCTACAATGAGGTCACGTGAAAAAAATCCCTCTAAAATGTCTAGAAAAGAAATTTGCCTGTATGAAACTCAGAGAACAGGAGGGTGAACATCTTAGCAAGATGTACACCCTGTCGTGCTGTTAGTCAGATTGGAGCAATTTTAGTTCTAAACATCTGAGAGCTCTGCTTTTTTAATATGTTGTAGCCATGCTACTGCTGTCCATCATATATCATTTTCATCAACATCTGTCATGTAAATCAGGCCTAAATTACCATAAAGAGCAGTCAATTTGACCTATGTAAAACGGTCATAGCATCTGAGAAAAAGGTTGAAACTGCCTGGATTTCGCAGGACACCTTCCCCCTGATACCTTAATTCAGTCTGGAAAGTAAGAAGTCTGTAGACCCTTGGGAAAGCTATCTCTTGTTAGCAGCATGCTAATGACTTCAAACCAATGCATCCTAGTAGAGTGTCCTCTTGTGTCCAACATATGTCAATTTTATAAAACAAAGTCGTTTATTAGTGTTTTTATAGGACCCAGCAATAACCCTCTTGACTCTAAACACTGAAAACAGGCTTTTTCGAAGGCCCTATCTCCCCTTATTTACAGTCTTTTAATTAATTAAAAATACTTTAAAGCAAAATAGAGGAATTTTTTCTTTTTGTGAATGAAGAGAGGGTCGTGGAGATGAAATGCCTAAAATTTGGAGTCCGTAGGTCCAAGTTAAGGTGCCCAAAAACAGCAAAAAAGGTCTTAATTGGCTCTAAATCCTCTTAAAGGGCCGGTAAATTTGACCTATGTAAAACGGTCATAGAATCTGAGAAAAAGGTTGAAACTGCCTGGATTTCGCAGGACACCTTCCCCTTGATACCTTGATTCAGTCTGGAAAGTAAGAAGTTTGTAGACCCTTGGGAAAGCTATCTCCTTTTAGCAGCATGCTAATGACTTCAAACCAATGCACCCTAGTAGAGTGTCCTCTTGTGTCCAACATATGTCAATTTTATAAAACAAAGTCGTTTATTAGTGTTTTTATAGGACCCAGCAATAACCCTCTTGACTCTAAACACTGAAAACAGGCTTTTTCGAAGGCCCTATCTTCCCTTATCTTCCAAAAACGGCCATTTGGGGTGGGACTTTTGGCATAAATGAGAGCCCATTCAAATTTAGGACAAATGGCCGTTTTTGAACATTCCTTATAACTCGAAAAGGGCCATTTGTCCTACTTTTCTGTATGCGAAATGGCAGTGCCCTTCCCTTATAAATCAAAAAATGCCATGTTGCCTACATTTGAATGGGCTCTCATTCATGCCAAAAGTCCTAACCCTGTCCTTTATTTCTACAACATGCAAATAACTCATCAAAAAGCTCAAACAGTCTGGAAATTGCACCCAACATCTTATCTTAGGTCCTGAACATGCTCACCAAGAATCCCATCTCTCAGCCCTCTGGAAAATTATCTCCTGTTAGCAGCATGCTAATGACTTCAATCCAATGCAGCCTAGTAGAGTGTCCTCTTGTGTCCAACATATGTCAATTTCATAACAACAAGTCGTTTATTAGTGTTTTTATAGGACCCAACAGAAACACACACATGTATACGTTTTTAACAGTCTTTTAATTAATTAAAAATACTTTAAAGCAAAATAGAGGAATGCATTCTTTTTGTTGATGAAGAGAGGGTCGTGGAGATGAAAGGACTGAAATTTAGAGTTCGTAGGTCCAAGTTAAGGTGCCCGAAAACAGTAAATTGGTGCTAAATTCTCTTAAAGGGCCGGTAAATTTGAAACGGCCATAAAATCTGAGAAAAAGGTTGAAACTGCTTGAATTTTGCACCATGCATTCCCTGTGATGCCCTGATTCAGCATGCCAAGCAAGAAGTCTGTAGAACTTTGGTAAAGTTTTGGACCGTCCCTGTGCATCCGGTAACATAACCAAGGTGTCCACGTGGCGTCGTACGGTGATAG
>JAVDOI010000240.1:82500-87500 GCA_032191485.1 Leptoclinus maculatus | reverse complement strand
CCTACCCGTAAACCATGTCACGTATTGGGATAAAATACCTCCGGGAAGTACCGCTAATAAATTAAAACACCTCGCAAAACACATATTAAAATTGATAAAAATGCTCAAAATGGGCCAAATTAACAAAAGAACCATGCTGGTACACGCAGAAATGATGGCCAGAGGTGATTAGGCACTTTAAACCCGAACCTGATCCGATCTAGAGGCTCAAAACCCGGTTTAGTGGTCACAGCCAATAGGCTGGAGGAAAATACTTCTACATTACACTTTTGACACATTTTTAGACCGATTTTCACGGGGTCTTTTCCCCAGGGCCGTGGAGGCTCTCGGGAGGTATACTGGAGCCGAGTTTGAGAAAAAACAACCGCTTCTTTCACCTCCAAATCGATTTTAAGGCCGTTTTTAGTTGAAAATTCATCCAGGCTGGAGGAAAATACTTCTACATTACACTTTTGACACATTTTTAGACCGATTTTCACGGGGTCTTTTCCCCAGGGCCATGGAGGCTCTCGGGAGGTATACTGGAGCCGAGTTTGAGAAAAAACAACCGCTTAGTTCACCTCCAAATCGATTTTAAGGCCGTTTTTAGTTGAAAATTCATCCAGGCTGCCATACATTTATCTGTCCACCGGAGGGGCATTTGCGGGACGGAGCAAAAACTTGGAAAAATGATTAAAAGGGTTAAAACGCTTCAAATCAAGAAAACAACTCAGCGGGAAAGTCAAGAATAATACCCCCGTAAAGCATGTGCATTATTGGGATAAAATACCTCCGGGAAGTACCGGTAAAAATTAAAAACACCTCGCAAAACACATATTAAATTCACGAAATTCACGAAAAATCACCAAAATGCTTAAAATGAAGGAAAGAACCATACCGATAAATGCAAGACCACCTACCCGTAAACCATGTCACGTATTGGGATAAAATACCTCCGGGAAGTACCGCTAATAAATTAAAACACCTCGCAAAACACATATTAAAATTGATAAAAATGGGCAAAATGGGCCAAATTCAGAAAAGAACCACCCACGTACAACCAGGACCACCTCCCCGTAAACCATGTCGCGCATTGGGATAAAATACCTCCGGGAAGTACCGCTAATAAATTAAAACACCTCGCAAAACACATATTAAAATTGATAAAAATGCTCAAAATGGGCCAAATTAACAAAAGAACCATGCTGGTACACGCAGAAATGATGGCCAGAGGTGATTAGGCACTTTAAACCCGAACCTGATCCGATCTAGAGGCTCAAAACCCGGTTTAGGTGCCAAAGCCAATAGGCTGGACGAAAATACTTCTACATTACACTTTTGACACATTTTTAGACCGATTTGCACGGGGTCTTTTCCCCAGGGCCATGGAGGCTCTCGGGAGGTATACTGGAGCCGAGTTTGAGAAAAAACAACCGCTTCTTTCACCTCCAAATCGATTTTAAGGCCGTTTTTAGTTGAAAATTCATCCAGGCTGCCATACATTTATCTGTCCACCGGAGGGGCATTTGCGGGAGGGAGCAAAAACTTGGAAAAATGATTAAAAGGGTTTAAACGCTTAAAATGAAGAAAACAACTCAGCGGGAAAGTCAAGAATAATACCCCCGTAAAGCATGTGCATTATTGGGATAAAATACCTCCGGGAAGTACCGGTAAAAATTAAAAACACCGAGCAAAACACATATTAAAATTGATAAAAATGCTCAAAATGGGCCAAATTCAGAAAAGAACCACCCACGTACAACCAGGACCACCTCCCCGTAAACCATGTGCATTATTGGGATAAAATACCTCCGGGAAGTACCGGTAATAAATTAAAACACCTCGCAAAACACATATTAAAATTGATAAAAATGGGCAAAATGGGCCAAATTCAGAAAAGAACCACCCACGTACAACCAGGACCACCTCCCCGTAAACCATGTCGCGCATTGGGATAAAATACCTCCGGGAAGTACCGCTAATAAATTAAAACACCTCGCAAAACACATATTAAAGTGCTCAAAATGGGCAAAATGGGCAAAATGGTCAAAAGAACCATGCTGGTACACGCAGAAATGATGGCCAGAGGTGATTAGTCACTTTAAACCCGAACCTGATCCGATCTAGAGCCTCAAAACCCGGTTTAGGTGCCACAGCCAATAGGCTGGACGAAAATACTTCTACATTACACTTTTGACCCATTTTTAGACCGATTTGCACGGGGTCTTTTCCCCAGGGCCGTGGAGGCTCTCGGGAGGTATACTGGAGCCGAGTTTGAGAAAAAACAACCGCTTCTTTCACCTCCAAATCGATTTTAAGGCCGTTTTTAGTTGAAAATTCATCCAGGCTGCCATACAGACATCTGTCCACCGGAGGGGCATTTGCGGGAGGGAGCAAAAACTTGGAAAAATGATTAAAAGGGTTAAAACGCTTAAAATGAAGAAAACAACTCACCAGGAAAGTCAAGAATAATACCCCCGTAAACCATGTGCAGTCCCGGGGGAAAATACCTCCGGGAAGTACCGGTAAAAATTAACAACACCTCGCTAAACACATATTAAATTCACCAAAAATCACCAAAATGCTTAAAATGAAGGAAAGAACCATACCGATAAATGCAAGACCACCTACCCGTAAACCATGTCGCGTATTGGGATAAAATACCTCCGGGAAGTACCGCTAATAAATTAAAACACCTCGCTAAACACATATTAAATGCACCAAACAGGTCAAAATTCACAAAAGAACCACCCACGGACAACCAGGAACACCTACCCGGGAAACGAGTGCAGTCCCAGGCGAAAATTCATCCGGGAAGTATCGATGCACCTTAAATACACCTCACAAACACAACATTTTAATCAACAAAAGTGGCCAAAATGGTTAAAATTAATAAAAGAACCATACAGGAATATTCAGGACCACCTCCCCGTGATGCATGTGCAGTGGCTGGATAAAATTCATCCGGGAAGTACCGGTAAAAAATTACAACACCTCGCAAAAAACACATTAAATTCACTAAAAATGGGCAAAATGGTTAAAATGAAGAAAATAACCCCCCACCTACACTCAGGGACACCTACCCGGGAAACGAGTGCAGTCCCAGGCTAAAAGTCATCCGGGAAGTATCGATGCACCTCACAAACACCTGGAAAGCTCAATATTAGAAGTACCAAAAAATGACCCAAATCACCAAAGTCACTTTAATTACCCACAAAACAGGTACTTTCCCCGGGTAAACTACCTCCACAACCACCCCCTGGACCTCCCAGCACCTCCCAGCACCTTCCAGCACCCTAACTGGGGTCAGAATTAAGAAAATCAGCCTCCCTCCACACTCCGAGACAAGCCAACACTTGAACATACACTTACCCGGACACCCCCCACCCCAACCCCGCAGAAACACCTCCGCAACATGCCCCTGGGACCCCGTGCTCCAGGGGGTCCCGTGCCCCCACTCTTAAGCCCCCTCCCTGGGTTAAAACCCATCCTCGGCCGCCCCAGAGTTTCGTGGTCCTGGTAGTCCAACTCGACTTTCGTGGTCCTGGTAGTATAAATCGAAAATATGACAGAGTACTGGTGGTCCTGGTAGTCCAACTCGAAAATATGTGAAAATATGACAGAGTACTGGTGGTCCTGGTAGTCCAACTCACTTGCGTTAGACTACCAGGGGCACCAAAACGAAAATATGACAGAGTACTGGTGGTCCTGGTAGTCCAACTCGAAAATTTGTGAAAATATGACAGAGTACTGGTGGTCCTGGTAGTCCAACTCACTTGCGTTAGACTACCAGGGGCACCAAAACGAAAATATGACAGAGTACAAACAGCACTGAGCCTGTCAGCGCTTACAGCACCCTATCCCGCTCCAGCACTTCTATCTTTTATTTCGTGGTCCTGGTAGTATAGATGATGTGAAAATATGACAGAGTACTGGTGGTCCTGGTAGTCCAACTCACTTGCGTTGGACTACCAGGCGCACCAAAACGAAAATATGACAGAGTACAAACAGCACTGAGCCTGTCAGCGCTTACAGCACCCTATCCCGCTCCGGCACTTCTATCTTTTTTTTCGTGGTCCTGGTAGTATAGATGGCCCGCAAATATGACAGAGTACAAACAGCACTGAGCCTGTCAGCGCTTCCATCACCCTATCCCGCTCCGGCACTTCTATCTTTTTTTTCGTGGTCCTGGTAGTATAGATGGCCCGCAAATATGACAGAGTACAAACAGCACTGAGGCAGCCAGTGCTTCCATCACCCTATCCCGCTCCGGCACTTATATCTTTTATTTCGTGGTCCTGGTAGTATAGATGGCGCGCAAATATGACAGAGTACTGGTGCCCCTGGTAGTCTAACTCACTTGGACTACCAGGGGCACCAAACGATGGCCCGCAAATGTGACAGAGTACTGGTGCCCCTGGTAGTCTAACTTGGACTACCAGGGGCACCAAACGATGGCCCGCAAATGTGACAGAGTACTGGTGCCCCTGGTAGTCTAACTCACTTCCAGACCAAAGGGGACCCCCTTTGGTCTGGTACTGAGTTGGACTACCAGGGGCACCAAAATATGGAACGCAAATGTGACAGAGTACTGGTGCCCCTGGTAGTCTAACTTGGACTACCAGGGGCACCAAACGATGGCCCGCAAATGTGACAGAGTACTGGTGCCCCTGGTAGTCTAACTTGGACTACCAGGGGCACCAAACGATGTGACAGAGTACTGGTGCCCCTGGTAGTCTAACTTGGACTACCAGGGGCACCAAACGATGTGACAGAGTACTGGTGCCCCTGGTAGTCTAACTTGGACTACCAGGGGCACCAAACGATGTGACAGAGTACTGGTGCCCCTGGTAGTCTAACTTGGACTACCAGGGGCACCAAACGATGGCCCGCAAATGTGACAGAGTACTGGTGCCCCTGGTAGTCTAACTTGGACTACCAGGGGCACCAAACGAGGGCCCGCAAATATGACAGAGTACAAACAGCACTGAGGCAGCCAGTGCTTCCATCACCCTATCCCG
>JAVDOI010000240.1:67500-77500 GCA_032191485.1 Leptoclinus maculatus | reverse complement strand
TTTTTGGCCTACATGGATAGCCCATTGAAATGTAGTTGAAATGGCAGTTTTTGAGTTGTAACTTATCCTTACAATTCAAAAAGTGTCATTCCGACTACATTTATATGGGCCAACCATGTAGGCCAATTGTCCTAAAGGAGATTTGGGAAACTGTCCCTTAGATGGCACTTTTCGGCCCTAAACTCCCGGGCGTTAAGGGATCTAAACTGCCATTTGGGGGGGAGTTATGGGACATATACTGCCATTTGGTGGGAGTTATGGGAAGATTAGGGACATTTCATGGACAGCTCCCAGGAGTTCTGGATTGATATTTTAAACTGCTGTATCTTCTCAACCGTTCGATATCCCGCTTTGAAACGTAGATATCTTGGACCAACGCGTAATTGTATGGAATCAATGTTTTGGGACAAATGTTGCCATTTGGGCCACATGAGATTCCAATGTAGTGGGAACACAAAAAAGTGTCATTCCGACTACATTTGTATGGGTTGACCATGTAGGCCAATTGTCCTAAGGGTTAGGTTACTAAATGTAACCCATGACACAAAAAACTCCAAAAAAACTTCAAAGTATTTCGAAGTTTTTAGAGGTTTCATAGGTTACTAACAGTAAGCCTTAGGTTACTAAATGTAACCCATTCCTGTCATTCCGACTACATTTGTATGGGCCGACCATGTAGGCCAAGAATCCCAACCCGTATGGCAGTAATGGTCCCGGGTTTAAATGCCTTTCGGGTTATTTTGTGTCATTTGGGTTGGGATTTTTGGCCTACATGGATAGCCCATTGAAATGTAGTTGAAATGGCCGTTTTGAGTTTAACTTATCCTTACAATTCAAAAAGTGTCATTCCGACTACATTTATATGGGCCAACCATGTAGGCCAATTGTCCTAAAGGGCATTTGGGAAACTGTCCCTTAGATGGCACTTTTCGGCCCTAAAGTCCCGGGCGTTAAGGGACCTAAACTGCCATTTGGGGGGGAGTTATGGGACAAATACTGCCATTTGGTGGGGAGTAATGGGAAGATTAGGGACATTTCATGGACAGCTCCCAGGAGTTCTGGATTGATATTTTAAACTGCCGTATCTTCTCAACCGTTCGATATCCCGCTTTGAAACGTAGATATCTTGGACCAACGCGTAATTGTATGGAATCAATGTTTTGGGACAAATGTTGCCATTTGGGCCACATGAGATTCCAATGTAGTGGGAACACAAAAAAGTGTCATTCCGACTACATTTGTATGGGTTGACCATGTAGGCCAATTGTCCTAAGGGTTAGGTTACTAAATGTAACCCATGACACAAAAAACTCCAAAAAAACTTCAAAGTATTTCGAAGTTTTTAGAGGTTTCATAGGTTACTAACAGTAAGCCTTAGGTTACTAAATGTAACCCATTCCTGTCATTCCGACTACATTTGTATGGGCCGACCATGTAGGCCAGGAATCCCAACCCGTATGGCAGTAATGGTCCCGGGTTTAAATGCCTTTCGGGTTATTTTGTGTCATTCGGGTTGGGATTTTCGGCCTACATGGATAGCCCATTGAAATGTAGTTGAAATGGCCGTTTTTGAGTTGTAACTTATCCTTACAATTCAAAGTGTCATTCCGACTACATTTGTATGGGCCGACCATGTAGGCCAAGAATCCCAACCCGTATGGCAGTAATGGTCCCTGGTTCCAAATGCCTTTCGGGTTATTTTGTGTCATTCGGGTTGGGATTTTTGGCCTACATGGATAGCCCATTGAAATGTAGTTGAAATGGCCGTTTTGAGTTTAACTTATCCTTACAATTCAAAAAGTGTCATTCCGACTACATTTATATGGGCCAACCATGTAGGCCAATTGTCCTAAAGGGCATTTGGGAAACTGTCCCTTAGATGGCACTTTTCGGCCCTAAAGTCCCGGGCGTTAAGGGACCTAAACTGCCATTTGGGGGGGAGTTATGGGACATATACTGCCATTTGGTGGGAGTTATGGGAAGATTAGGGACATTTCATGGACAGCTCCCAGGAGTTCTGGATTGATATTTTAAACTGCTGTATCTTCTCAACCGTTCGATATCCCGCTTTGAAACGTAGATATCTTGGACCAACGCGCAATTGTATGGAATCAATGTTTTGGGACAAATGTTGCCATTTGGGCCACATGAGATTCCAATGTAGTGGGAACACAAAAAAGTGTCATTCCGACTACATTTTTATGGGCCTACCATGTAGTCCAATTGTCCTAAGGGTTAGGTTACTAAACGTAACCCTTAACACAAAAAACTCCAAAGTATTTCGAATTTTTTTTTGCACCCCTGGTACTCTAAATGACTTCCAGGACGATGGGGGAAGTCAGGCAACTGCTCTAGACCGCGCCAGGGCCTCGAAATGGGCCAGAACTCCAAAAACACAAAAAAACACAAAAAAAACTTCAAAGTATTTCGAATTTTTTTTTGCGCCCCTGGTACTCTAAATGACTTCCAGGACGATGGGGGAAGTCAGGCAACTGCTCTAGACCGCGCCAGGGCCTCGAAATGGGCCAGAACTCCAAAAACACAAAAAAACACAAAAAAAACTTCAAAGTATTTCGAATTTTTTTTTGCACCCCTGGTACTCTAAATGACTTCCAGGACGATGGGGGAAGTCAGGCAACTGCTCTAGACCGCGCCAGGGCCTCGAAATGGGCCAGAACTCCAAAAACACAAAAAAACACAAAAAAAACTTCAAAGTATTTCGAATTTTTTTTTGCACCCCTGGTACTCTAAATGACTTCCAGGACGATGGGGGAAGTCAGGCAACTGCTCTAGACCGCGCCAGGGCCTCGAAATGGGCCAGAACTCCAAAAACACAAAAAAAACACAAAAAAAACTTCAAAGTATTTCGAATTTTTTTTTGCGCCCCTGGTACTCTAAATGACTTCCAGGACGATGGGGGGAGTCAGTCAACTGCTCTGGACCGTGCCACAGCCTCGAAATCGGCCTGCACTCCAAAAACACAGCCTGGAGTAAAATACTTTGAAAAATACAGTATCCCATCCTTACGATTCAAAAAGTGTCATTCCGACTACATTTGTATGGGCCGACCATGTAGGCCAGGAATCCCATCCCGTATGGCAGTAATGGTCCCTGGTTCCAAATGCCTTTCGGGTTATTTTGTGTCATTTGGGTTGGGATTTTTGGCCTACATGGATAGCCCATTGAAATGTAGTTGAAATGGCCGTTTTGAGTTTAACTTATCCTTACAATTCAAAGAGTGTCATTCCGACTACATTTGTATGGGCCGACCATGTAGGCCAGGAATCCCATCCCGTATGGCAGTAATGGTCCCTGGTTCCAAATGCCATTCGGGTTATTTTGTGTCATTTGGGTTGGGATTTTTGGCCTACATGGATAGCCCATTGAAATGTAGTTGAAATGGCCGTTTTGAGTTTAACTTATCCTTACAATTCAAAGAGTGTCATTCCGACTACATTTATATGGGCCAACCATGTAGGCCAATTGTCCTAAAGGGCATTTGGGAAACTGTCCCTTAGATGGCACTTTTCGGCCCTAAAGTCCCGGGCGTTAAGGGACCTAAACTGCCATTTGGGGGGGAGTTATGGGACAAATACTGCCATTTGGTGGGGAGTAATGGGAAGATTAGGGACATTTCAGGGACAGCTCCCAGGAGTTCTGGATTGATATTTTAAACTGCCGTATCTTCTCAACCGTTCGATATCCCGCTTTGAAACGTAGATATCTTGGACCAACGCGTAATTGTATGGAATCAATGTTTTGGGACAAATGTTGCCATTTGGGCCACATGAGATTCCAATGTAGTGGGAACACAAAAAAGTGTCATTTCGACTACATTTGTATGGGCCTACCATGTAGGCCAATTGTCCTAAGGGTTAGGTTACTAAATGTAACCCATTTGTGTCATTTCGACTACATTTGTATGGGCCTACCATGTAGGCCAATTGTCCTAAGGGTTAGGTTACTAAATGTAACCCTTAACACAAAAAACTCCAAAGTATTTCGAAGTTTATTTGCACCCCTGGTACTCTAAATGACTTCCAGGACGATGGGGGGAGTCAGTCAACTGCTCTGGACCGTGCCACAGCCTCGAAATCGGCCTGCACTCCAAAAACACAGCCTGGAGTAAAATAATTTGAAAAATACAGTATCCCATCCTTACGATTCAAAAAGTGTCATTCCGACTACATTTGTATGGGCCGACCATGTAGGCCAGGAATCCCATCCCGTATGGCAGTAATGGTCCCTGGTTCCAAATGCCTTTCGGGTTATTTTGTGTCATTTGGGTTGGGATTTTTGGCCTACATGGATATCCCATTGAAATGTAGTTGAAATGGCCGTTTTGAGTTTAACTTATCCTTACAATTCAAAGAGTGTCATTCCGACTACATTTATATGGGCCAACCATGTAGGCCAATTGTCCTAAAGGGCATTTGGGAAACTGTCCCTTAGATGGCACTTTTCGGCCCTAAAGTCCCGGGCGTTAAGGGACCTAAACTGCCATTTGGGGGGGAGTTATGGGACAAATACTGCCATTTGGTGGGGAGTAATGGGAAGATTAGGGACATTTCAGGGACAGCTCCCAGGAGTTCTGGATTGATATTTTAAACTGCTGTATCTTCTCAACCGTTCGATATCCCGCTTTGAAACGTAGATATCTTGGACCAACGCGTAATTGTATGGAATCAATGTTTTAAGACAAATGTTGCCATTTGGGCCACATGAGATTCCAATGTAGTGGGAACACAAAAAAGTGTCATTTCGACTACATTTGTATGGGCCTACCATGTAGGCCAATTGTCCTAAGGGTTAGGTTACTAAATGTAACCCATTTGTGTCATTTCGACTACATTTGTATGGGCCGACCATGTAGGCCAGGAATCCCAACCCGTATGGCAGTAATGGTCCCTGGTTCCAAATGTCTTTCGGGTTATTTTGTGTCATTCGGGTTGGGATTTTTGGCCTACATGGGAGCCCTGTCAAATGTAGGCCAAATGGCAGTTTTTGAGTTGTTAGGGAAATGGCAGCTTCAACTTTGTTTGACGTATAATCCCATAGAACACAAGGTTCAATGAGGCTGAGATTTTCACAGTAATTCAAGCTTTGCCCAACGATCAATTGTTATGAAAATCAATGGGAAATTCCTTACACTTTTACTATGGCATTTTGACTATGTTTGACCAATTATCCCATAGAAAACAAGGTTCAATGAGGCTGAGATTTCCACAGTAATTCAACCTCTGCCCAACGATTAATTGTCAGGAAATTCAATGGGAAATTCTTTACACTTTTTCCATAGTAATGTATGGCATTTTGACTTTGTTTGACCTATTTACCCATAGAAAACAAGGTTCAATGATGCTGACATTTTAACAGTAATTCGACCTTTGCCCAATGATTGATTGTTATGAAAATCAATGGGAAATTCCTTACACTTTTACTATAGTAATGTATGGCATTTTGACTTTGTTTGACCAATTATCCCATAGAAAACAAGGTTCAATGAAGCTGAGATTTTCACAGTAATTCAAGCTTTGCCCAACGATCAATTGTTATGAAAATCAATGGGAAATTCCTTACACTTTTACTATAGTAATGTATGGCATTTTGACTATGTTTGACCAATTATCCCATAGAAAACAAGGTTCAATGAAGCTGAGATTTTCACAGTAATTCGTCATTTGCCCAACGATTAATTTTCAAGAAAATCAATGGGAAATTCCTTAAACTTTTTCCATAGTAATGTATGGCATTTTGACTTTGTTTGACCTATTATCCCATAGAAAACAAGGTTCAATGATGCTGACATTTTAACAGTAATTCGACCTTTGCCCAATGATTGACTGTTATGAAAATCAATGGGAAATTCGTTAAACTTTTTCCATAGTAATGTATGGCATTTTGACTATGTTTGACCAATTATCCCATAGAAAACAAGGTTCAATGAAGCTGAGATTTTCACAGTAATTCAACCTTTGCCCAACGATCAATTGTTATGAAAATCAATGGGAAATTCCTTACACTTTTACTATGGCATTTTGACTATGTTTGACCAATTATCCCATAGAAAACAAGGTTCAATGAAGCTGACATTTTAACAGTAATTCGACCTTTGCCCAACGATTAATTTTCATGAAAATCAATGGGAAATTCCTTAAACTTTTTCCATAGTAATGTATGGCATTTTGACTTTGTTTGACCAATTATCCCATAGAAAACAAGGTTCAATGAGGCTGAGATTTTCACAGTAATTCAAGCTTTGCCCAACAATCAATTGTCATGAAAATCAATGGGAAATTCCTTAAACTTTTTCCATAGTAATGTATGGCATTTTGACTTTGTTTGACCAATTATCCCATAGAAAACAAGGTTCAATGAAGCTGAGATTTTCACAGTAATTCAACCTTTTCCCAACAATCCATTTTCATGAAAATCAATGGGAAATTCTTTACACTTTTTCCATAGTAATGTATGGCATTTTGACTTTGTTTGACCTATTATCCCATAGAAAACAAGGTTCAATGAAGCTGAGATTTTCACAGTAATTCAACCTTTTCCCAACAATCCATTTTCATGAAAATCAATGGGACATTCTTTACACTTTTTCCATAGTAATGTATGGCATTTCGACTATGTTTGACCTATTATCCCATAGAAAACAAGGTTCAATGAGGTTGAGATTTTCACAGTATTTCAATCTTTGCCCATAGATTACATGGTGTGAATATCAATGGGAAATTCACTGTTTTTTGTGAATGTCTCCAGTCTTTTAATTCATTAAAAATACTTTAAAGGCAAATAAAGGGATGCATTCTTTTTGTCAATGAAGAGGGGGTCGTGGAGATGAAATGGCTGAAATTTAGAGTTCGTAGGTCCAAGTAAAGGTGCCCAAAACCAGGCGTTTAGGTCAAAGGTCAAAAGGTCGTAATTGGTGCATTATGTAAAAATGGCCATAGAGTCTGAGAAAAAGGTTGAAACTGCCTGAATTTTGCACCACACCTTCCCCCTTATGTGTAGAGTACATATGTCCAAGTTAAAGTGCCCGAAAACAGCAACAAATGTGTAAATTGGGCCTAAAGTATGTTAAAGGGCCGGTACATTTGACCTATGTACAAACGGTCATAGAATCTGAGACAAAGGTTGAAACTGCCTGGATTTCGCAGGACACCTTCCCCCTGATACCTTAATTCAGTCTGGAAAGTAAGAAGTCTGTAGACCCTTGGGAAAGCTATCTCCTGTTAGCAGCATGCTAATGAGATCAATCCAATTCATGCTAGTAGAGCATCCTCTGGTGTCCACCATATATCATTTCCATCAACATCTGTCTTGTAGAAATGGTTTTATGGCACCCAACAGAAACAGACACATGTGGACGTAATTTACAGTCTTTTAATTAATTAAAAATACTTTAAAGCAAAATAGAGGAATTCTTTCTTTTTGTTAATGAAGAGAGGGTCGTGGAGATGAAATGCCTAAAATTTGGAGTTTGTAGGTCCAAGTTAAGGTGCCCAAAAACAGTAAAAAAGGTCTTAATTGGCTCTAAATCCTCTTAAAGGGCCGGTAAATTTGACCTATGCAAAAATGGCCATAATCTCTTAAATATGGGTCCCAGAAACCTCAGATTACGCACACACATTGTGGACTAGGCCTACAATGAGGTCACGTGAACAAAATCCCTCTAAAATGTCTAGAAAAGAAATTTGCCTGTATGAAACTCAGAGAACAGGAGGGTGAACATCTTAGCAAGATGTACACCCTGTCGTGCTGTTAAGTCAGATTGGAGCAATTTTGTTCTAAACATCTGAGAGCTCTGCTTTTTTAATATGTTGTAGCCATGCTACTGCTGTCCATCATATATCATTTTCATCAACATCTGTCATGTAAATCAGGCCTAAATTACCATAAAGAGCAGTCAATTTGACCTATGTAAATTGTCATAGCATCTGAGAAAAAGGTTGAAACTGCCTGGATTTCGCAGGACACCTTCCCCCTGATACCTTAATTCAGTCTGGAAAGTAAGAAGTCTGTAGACCCTTGGGAAAGCTATCTCCTGTTAGCAGCATGCTAATGAGATCAATCCAATTCATGCTAGTAGAGTGTCCTTTTTTGTCCAACATATGTGAATTTCATTAAAGAAAGTCGTTTATTAGTGTTTTTAAAGGACCCAACAAAAACCCTCTTGACTCTAAACACTGAAACAGACTTTTTTTTAAAAGGCCCGTTATCCGAATGGCCCAATTCATCCCAAAACACACTAGGCCCGTTTTCATAACAGTCTTTTCTCTTTATTTTTATACTTTAAATCAAAGTAGAGATTTAAATCCTTTTCCTCTTCAAAGAGGGGCTTGTGACCATTAAATATCTACAATGTGGATCTCGTAGCTGCAAGTTAAGGTCCCCAAAAACAGCAACAAAGGTCTAAATTAAGCTAAATTTAATTCTCTTAAAGGGCCGGTAAATTTGAAACGGCCATAAAATCTGAGAAAAAGGTTGAAACTGCCTGCATTTTGCAACACACATTCTCCCTGATACCTTGATTCATGCTGCGAAGTAAGAAGTCTGTAGACCCTAGGGAAAGCTATCTCTTGTTAGCAACATGCTAACAAGATCAATCCAATTCATGCTAGTAGAGCTTCCTCTGGTGTCCACCATATATCATTTCCATCAACATCTGTCTTGTAGAAATGGTTTTATGGCACCCAACAGAAACAGACACATGTGGACGTAATTTACAGTCTTTTAATTAATTAAAAATACTTTAAAGCAAAATAGAGGAATTCTTTCTTTTTGACAATGAAGAGAGGGTTGTGGAGATGAAATGCCTAAAATTTAGAGTTCGTAGGTCCAAGTTAAGGTGCCCAAAACCAGGCGTTTAGGTCAAAGGTCAAAAGGTCGTAATTGGTGCATTATGTAAAAATGGCCATAGAGTCTGAGAAAAAGGTTGAAACTGCCTGCATTTTGCAACACACATTCTCCCTGATACCTTGATTCATGCTGCGAAGTAAGAAGTCTGTAGACCCTAGGGAAAGCTATCTCCTGTTAGCAACATGCTAACAAGATCAATCCAATTCATGCTAGTAGAGCTTCCTCTGGTGTCCACCATATATCATTTCCATCAACATCTGTCTTGTAGAAATGGTTTTATGGCACCCAACAGAAACAGACACATGTGGACGTAATTTACAGTCTTTTAATTAATTAAAAATACTTTAAAGCAAAATAGAGGGATGCATTCTTTTTGTCAATGAAGAGGGGGTTGTGGAGATGAAATGGCTGAAATTTAGAGTTCGTAGGTCCAAGTTAAGGTGCCCAAAACCAGGCGTTTAGGTCAAAGGTCAAAAGGTCGTAATTGGTGCATTATGTAAAAATGGCCATAGAGTCTGAGAAAAAGGTTGAAACTGTCTGCATTTTGCAACACACATTCTCCCTGATACCTTGATTCATGCTGAGAAGTAAGAAGTCTGTAGACCCTAGGGAAAGCTATCTCCTGTTAGCAACATGCTAACAAGATCAATCCAATTCATGCTAGTAGAGCTTCCTCTGGTGTCCACCATATATCATTTCCATCAACATCTGTCTTGTAGAAATGGTTTTATGGCACCCAACAGAAACAGACACATGTGGACGTAATTTACAGTCTTTTAATTAATTAAAAATACTTTAAAGCAAAATAGAGGAATTCTTTCTTTTTGTTAATGAAGAGAGGGTTGTGGAGATGAAATGCCTAAAATTTGGAGTTCTTAGGTCCAAGTTAAGGTCCCCAAAAACAGCAACAAAGGTCTTAATTGGCTCTAAATCCTCTTAAAGGGCCGGTAAATTTGCCCTATGCAAAAATGGCCATAATCTCTCAAATATAGGTCCCAGAAACCACAGAATACAGACACACATTGTGGACTAGGCCTACAATGAGGTCACGTGAACAAAATCCCTCTAAAATGTCTAGAAAAGAAATTTGCCTGTATGAAACTCAGAGAACAGGAGGGTGAACATCTTAGCAAGA
>JAVDOI010000240.1:52500-57500 GCA_032191485.1 Leptoclinus maculatus | reverse complement strand
TAAACCCGAACCTGATCCGATCTAGAGGCTCAAAACCCGGTTTAGTGGTCACAGCCAATAGGCTGGAGGAAAATACTTCTACATTACACTTTTGACACATTTTTAGACCGATTTTCACGGGGTCTTTTCCCCAGGGCCATGGAGGCTCTCGGGAGGTATACTGGAGCCGAGTTTGAGAAAAAACAACCGCTTCTTTCACCTCCAAATCGATTTTAAGGCCGTTTTTAGTTGAAAATTCATCCAGGCTGCCATACATTTATCTGTCCACCGGAGGGGCATTTGCGGGAGGGAGCAAAAACTTGGAAAAATGATTAAAAGGGTTAAAACGCTTCAAATCAAGAAAACAACTCACCGGGAAAGTCAAGAATAATACCCCCGTAAAGCATGTGCATTATTGGGATAAAATACCTCCGGGAAGTACCGGTAAAAATTAAAAACACCGAGCAAAACACATATTAAATTCACCAAAAATCACCAAAATGCTTAAAATGAAGGAAAGAACCATACCGATAAATGCAAGACCACCTACCCGTAAACCATGTCACGTATTGGGATAAAATACCTCCGGGAAGTACCGCTAATAAATTAAAACACCTCGCAAAACACATATTAAAATTGATAAAAATGCTCAAAATGGGCCAAATTAACAAAAGAACCATGCTGGTACACGCAGAAATGATGGCCAGAGGTGATTAGGCACTTTAAACCCGAACCTGATCCGATCTAGAGGCTCAAAACCCGGTTTAGTGGTCACAGCCAATAGGCTGGAGGAAAATACTTCTACATTACACTTTTGACACATTTTTAGACCGATTTTCACGGGGTCTTTTCCCCAGGGCCGTGGAGGCTCTCGGGAGGTATACTGGAGCCGAGTTTGAGAAAAAACAACCGCTTCTTTCACCTCCAAATCGATTTTAAGGCCGTTTTTAGTTGAAAATTCATCCAGGCTGGAGGAAAATACTTCTACATTACACTTTTGACACATTTTTAGACCGATTTTCACGGGGTCTTTTCCCCAGGGCCATGGAGGCTCTCGGGAGGTATACTGGAGCCGAGTTTGAGAAAAAACAACCGCTTAGTTCACCTCCAAATCGATTTTAAGGCCGTTTTTAGTTGAAAATTCATCCAGGCTGCCATACATTTATCTGTCCACCGGAGGGGCATTTGCGGGACGGAGCAAAAACTTGGAAAAATGATTAAAAGGGTTAAAACGCTTCAAATCAAGAAAACAACTCAGCGGGAAAGTCAAGAATAATACCCCCGTAAAGCATGTGCATTATTGGGATAAAATACCTCCGGGAAGTACCGGTAAAAATTAAAAACACCTCGCAAAACACATATTAAATTCACGAAATTCACGAAAAATCACCAAAATGCTTAAAATGAAGGAAAGAACCATACCGATAAATGCAAGACCACCTACCCGTAAACCATGTCACGTATTGGGATAAAATACCTCCGGGAAGTACCGCTAATAAATTAAAACACCTCGCAAAACACATATTAAAATTGATAAAAATGGGCAAAATGGGCCAAATTCAGAAAAGAACCACCCACGTACAACCAGGACCACCTCCCCGTAAACCATGTCGCGCATTGGGATAAAATACCTCCGGGAAGTACCGCTAATAAATTAAAACACCTCGCAAAACACATATTAAAATTGATAAAAATGCTCAAAATGGGCCAAATTAACAAAAGAACCATGCTGGTACACGCAGAAATGATGGCCAGAGGTGATTAGGCACTTTAAACCCGAACCTGATCCGATCTAGAGGCTCAAAACCCGGTTTAGGTGCCAAAGCCAATAGGCTGGACGAAAATACTTCTACATTACACTTTTGACACATTTTTAGACCGATTTGCACGGGGTCTTTTCCCCAGGGCCATGGAGGCTCTCGGGAGGTATACTGGAGCCGAGTTTGAGAAAAAACAACCGCTTCTTTCACCTCCAAATCGATTTTAAGGCCGTTTTTAGTTGAAAATTCATCCAGGCTGCCATACATTTATCTGTCCACCGGAGGGGCATTTGCGGGAGGGAGCAAAAACTTGGAAAAATGATTAAAAGGGTTTAAACGCTTAAAATGAAGAAAACAACTCAGCGGGAAAGTCAAGAATAATACCCCCGTAAAGCATGTGCATTATTGGGATAAAATACCTCCGGGAAGTACCGGTAAAAATTAAAAACACCGAGCAAAACACATATTAAAATTGATAAAAATGCTCAAAATGGGCCAAATTCAGAAAAGAACCACCCACGTACAACCAGGACCACCTCCCCGTAAACCATGTGCATTATTGGGATAAAATACCTCCGGGAAGTACCGGTAATAAATTAAAACACCTCGCAAAACACATATTAAAATTGATAAAAATGGGCAAAATGGGCCAAATTCAGAAAAGAACCACCCACGTACAACCAGGACCACCTCCCCGTAAACCATGTCGCGCATTGGGATAAAATACCTCCGGGAAGTACCGCTAATAAATTAAAACACCTCGCAAAACACATATTAAAGTGCTCAAAATGGGCAAAATGGGCAAAATGGTCAAAAGAACCATGCTGGTACACGCAGAAATGATGGCCAGAGGTGATTAGTCACTTTAAACCCGAACCTGATCCGATCTAGAGCCTCAAAACCCGGTTTAGGTGCCACAGCCAATAGGCTGGACGAAAATACTTCTACATTACACTTTTGACCCATTTTTAGACCGATTTGCACGGGGTCTTTTCCCCAGGGCCGTGGAGGCTCTCGGGAGGTATACTGGAGCCGAGTTTGAGAAAAAACAACCGCTTCTTTCACCTCCAAATCGATTTTAAGGCCGTTTTTAGTTGAAAATTCATCCAGGCTGCCATACAGACATCTGTCCACCGGAGGGGCATTTGCGGGAGGGAGCAAAAACTTGGAAAAATGATTAAAAGGGTTAAAACGCTTAAAATGAAGAAAACAACTCACCAGGAAAGTCAAGAATAATACCCCCGTAAACCATGTGCAGTCCCGGGGGAAAATACCTCCGGGAAGTACCGGTAAAAATTAACAACACCTCGCTAAACACATATTAAATTCACCAAAAATCACCAAAATGCTTAAAATGAAGGAAAGAACCATACCGATAAATGCAAGACCACCTACCCGTAAACCATGTCGCGTATTGGGATAAAATACCTCCGGGAAGTACCGCTAATAAATTAAAACACCTCGCTAAACACATATTAAATGCACCAAACAGGTCAAAATTCACAAAAGAACCACCCACGGACAACCAGGAACACCTACCCGGGAAACGAGTGCAGTCCCAGGCGAAAATTCATCCGGGAAGTATCGATGCACCTTAAATACACCTCACAAACACAACATTTTAATCAACAAAAGTGGCCAAAATGGTTAAAATTAATAAAAGAACCATACAGGAATATTCAGGACCACCTCCCCGTGATGCATGTGCAGTGGCTGGATAAAATTCATCCGGGAAGTACCGGTAAAAAATTACAACACCTCGCAAAAAACACATTAAATTCACTAAAAATGGGCAAAATGGTTAAAATGAAGAAAATAACCCCCCACCTACACTCAGGGACACCTACCCGGGAAACGAGTGCAGTCCCAGGCTAAAAGTCATCCGGGAAGTATCGATGCACCTCACAAACACCTGGAAAGCTCAATATTAGAAGTACCAAAAAATGACCCAAATCACCAAAGTCACTTTAATTACCCACAAAACAGGTACTTTCCCCGGGTAAACTACCTCCACAACCACCCCCTGGACCTCCCAGCACCTCCCAGCACCTTCCAGCACCCTAACTGGGGTCAGAATTAAGAAAATCAGCCTCCCTCCACACTCCGAGACAAGCCAACACTTGAACATACACTTACCCGGACACCCCCCACCCCAACCCCGCAGAAACACCTCCGCAACATGCCCCTGGGACCCCGTGCTCCAGGGGGTCCCGTGCCCCCACTCTTAAGCCCCCTCCCTGGGTTAAAACCCATCCTCGGCCGCCCCAGAGTTTCGTGGTCCTGGTAGTCCAACTCGACTTTCGTGGTCCTGGTAGTATAAATCGAAAATATGACAGAGTACTGGTGGTCCTGGTAGTCCAACTCGAAAATATGTGAAAATATGACAGAGTACTGGTGGTCCTGGTAGTCCAACTCACTTGCGTTAGACTACCAGGGGCACCAAAACGAAAATATGACAGAGTACTGGTGGTCCTGGTAGTCCAACTCGAAAATTTGTGAAAATATGACAGAGTACTGGTGGTCCTGGTAGTCCAACTCACTTGCGTTAGACTACCAGGGGCACCAAAACGAAAATATGACAGAGTACAAACAGCACTGAGCCTGTCAGCGCTTACAGCACCCTATCCCGCTCCAGCACTTCTATCTTTTATTTCGTGGTCCTGGTAGTATAGATGATGTGAAAATATGACAGAGTACTGGTGGTCCTGGTAGTCCAACTCACTTGCGTTGGACTACCAGGCGCACCAAAACGAAAATATGACAGAGTACAAACAGCACTGAGCCTGTCAGCGCTTACAGCACCCTATCCCGCTCCGGCACTTCTATCTTTTTTTTCGTGGTCCTGGTAGTATAGATGGCCCGCAAATATGACAGAGTACAAACAGCACTGAGCCTGTCAGCGCTTCCATCACCCTATCCCGCTCCGGCACTTCTATCTTTTTTTTCGTGGTCCTGGTAGTATAGATGGCCCGCAAATATGACAGAGTACAAACAGCACTGAGGCAGCCAGTGCTTCCATCACCCTATCCCGCTCCGGCACTTATATCTTTTATTTCGTGGTCCTGGTAGTATAGATGGCGCGCAAATATGACAGAGTACTGGTGCCCCTGGTAGTCTAACTCACTTGGACTACCAGGGGCACCAAACGATGGCCCGCAAATGTGACAGAGTACTGGTGCCCCTGGTAGTCTAACTTGGACTACCAGGGGCACCAAACGATGGCCCGCAAATGTGACAGAGTACTGGTGCCCCTGGTAGTCT
>JAVDOI010000240.1:37500-47500 GCA_032191485.1 Leptoclinus maculatus | reverse complement strand
CCAATGTAGTGGGAACACAAAAAAGTGTCATTCCGACTACATTTGTATGGGTTGACCATGTAGGCCAATTGTCCTCAGGTTAAGGTTACTAAATGTAACCCTTAACACAAAAAACTCCAAAAAAACTTCAAAGTATTTTGAAGTTTTTAGAGGTTTTATAGGTTACTAACAGTAAGCCTTAGGTTACTAAATGTAACCCATTCCTGTCATTCCGACTACATTTGTATGGGCCGACCATGTAGGCCAAGAATCCCAACCCGTATGGCAGTAATGGTCCCGGGTTTCAATGCCTTTCGGGTTATTTTGTGTCATTCGGGTTGGGATTTTCGGCCTACATGGATAGCCCATTGAAATGTAGTTGAAATGGCCGTTTTTGAGTTGTAACTTATCCTTACAATTCAAAGTGTCATTCCGACTACATTTGTATGGGCCGACCATGTAGGCCAAGAATCCCAACCCGTATGGCAGTAATGGTCCCTGGTTCCAAATGCCTTTCGGGTTATTTTGTGTCATTCGGGTTGGGATTTTTGGCCTACATGGATAGCCCATTGAAATGTAGTTGAAATGGCAGTTTTTGAGTTGTAACTTATCCTTACAATTCAAAAAGTGTCATTCCGACTACATTTATATGGGCCAACCATGTAGGCCAATTGTCCTAAAGGAGATTTGGGAAACTGTCCCTTAGATGGCACTTTTCGGCCCTAAACTCCCGGGCGTTAAGGGATCTAAACTGCCATTTGGGGGGGAGTTATGGGACATATACTGCCATTTGGTGGGAGTTATGGGAAGATTAGGGACATTTCATGGACAGCTCCCAGGAGTTCTGGATTGATATTTTAAACTGCTGTATCTTCTCAACCGTTCGATATCCCGCTTTGAAACGTAGATATCTTGGACCAACGCGTAATTGTATGGAATCAATGTTTTGGGACAAATGTTGCCATTTGGGCCACATGAGATTCCAATGTAGTGGGAACACAAAAAAGTGTCATTCCGACTACATTTGTATGGGTTGACCATGTAGGCCAATTGTCCTAAGGGTTAGGTTACTAAATGTAACCCATGACACAAAAAACTCCAAAAAAACTTCAAAGTATTTCGAAGTTTTTAGAGGTTTCATAGGTTACTAACAGTAAGCCTTAGGTTACTAAATGTAACCCATTCCTGTCATTCCGACTACATTTGTATGGGCCGACCATGTAGGCCAAGAATCCCAACCCGTATGGCAGTAATGGTCCCGGGTTTAAATGCCTTTCGGGTTATTTTGTGTCATTTGGGTTGGGATTTTTGGCCTACATGGATAGCCCATTGAAATGTAGTTGAAATGGCCGTTTTGAGTTTAACTTATCCTTACAATTCAAAAAGTGTCATTCCGACTACATTTATATGGGCCAACCATGTAGGCCAATTGTCCTAAAGGGCATTTGGGAAACTGTCCCTTAGATGGCACTTTTCGGCCCTAAAGTCCCGGGCGTTAAGGGACCTAAACTGCCATTTGGGGGGGAGTTATGGGACAAATACTGCCATTTGGTGGGGAGTAATGGGAAGATTAGGGACATTTCATGGACAGCTCCCAGGAGTTCTGGATTGATATTTTAAACTGCCGTATCTTCTCAACCGTTCGATATCCCGCTTTGAAACGTAGATATCTTGGACCAACGCGTAATTGTATGGAATCAATGTTTTGGGACAAATGTTGCCATTTGGGCCACATGAGATTCCAATGTAGTGGGAACACAAAAAAGTGTCATTCCGACTACATTTGTATGGGTTGACCATGTAGGCCAATTGTCCTAAGGGTTAGGTTACTAAATGTAACCCATGACACAAAAAACTCCAAAAAAACTTCAAAGTATTTCGAAGTTTTTAGAGGTTTCATAGGTTACTAACAGTAAGCCTTAGGTTACTAAATGTAACCCATTCCTGTCATTCCGACTACATTTGTATGGGCCGACCATGTAGGCCAGGAATCCCAACCCGTATGGCAGTAATGGTCCCGGGTTTAAATGCCTTTCGGGTTATTTTGTGTCATTCGGGTTGGGATTTTCGGCCTACATGGATAGCCCATTGAAATGTAGTTGAAATGGCCGTTTTTGAGTTGTAACTTATCCTTACAATTCAAAGTGTCATTCCGACTACATTTGTATGGGCCGACCATGTAGGCCAAGAATCCCAACCCGTATGGCAGTAATGGTCCCTGGTTCCAAATGCCTTTCGGGTTATTTTGTGTCATTCGGGTTGGGATTTTTGGCCTACATGGATAGCCCATTGAAATGTAGTTGAAATGGCCGTTTTGAGTTTAACTTATCCTTACAATTCAAAAAGTGTCATTCCGACTACATTTATATGGGCCAACCATGTAGGCCAATTGTCCTAAAGGGCATTTGGGAAACTGTCCCTTAGATGGCACTTTTCGGCCCTAAAGTCCCGGGCGTTAAGGGACCTAAACTGCCATTTGGGGGGGAGTTATGGGACATATACTGCCATTTGGTGGGAGTTATGGGAAGATTAGGGACATTTCATGGACAGCTCCCAGGAGTTCTGGATTGATATTTTAAACTGCTGTATCTTCTCAACCGTTCGATATCCCGCTTTGAAACGTAGATATCTTGGACCAACGCGCAATTGTATGGAATCAATGTTTTGGGACAAATGTTGCCATTTGGGCCACATGAGATTCCAATGTAGTGGGAACACAAAAAAGTGTCATTCCGACTACATTTTTATGGGCCTACCATGTAGTCCAATTGTCCTAAGGGTTAGGTTACTAAACGTAACCCTTAACACAAAAAACTCCAAAGTATTTCGAATTTTTTTTTGCACCCCTGGTACTCTAAATGACTTCCAGGACGATGGGGGAAGTCAGGCAACTGCTCTAGACCGCGCCAGGGCCTCGAAATGGGCCAGAACTCCAAAAACACAAAAAAACACAAAAAAAACTTCAAAGTATTTCGAATTTTTTTTTGCGCCCCTGGTACTCTAAATGACTTCCAGGACGATGGGGGAAGTCAGGCAACTGCTCTAGACCGCGCCAGGGCCTCGAAATGGGCCAGAACTCCAAAAACACAAAAAAACACAAAAAAAACTTCAAAGTATTTCGAATTTTTTTTTGCACCCCTGGTACTCTAAATGACTTCCAGGACGATGGGGGAAGTCAGGCAACTGCTCTAGACCGCGCCAGGGCCTCGAAATGGGCCAGAACTCCAAAAACACAAAAAAACACAAAAAAAACTTCAAAGTATTTCGAATTTTTTTTTGCACCCCTGGTACTCTAAATGACTTCCAGGACGATGGGGGAAGTCAGGCAACTGCTCTAGACCGCGCCAGGGCCTCGAAATGGGCCAGAACTCCAAAAACACAAAAAAAACACAAAAAAAACTTCAAAGTATTTCGAATTTTTTTTTGCGCCCCTGGTACTCTAAATGACTTCCAGGACGATGGGGGGAGTCAGTCAACTGCTCTGGACCGTGCCACAGCCTCGAAATCGGCCTGCACTCCAAAAACACAGCCTGGAGTAAAATACTTTGAAAAATACAGTATCCCATCCTTACGATTCAAAAAGTGTCATTCCGACTACATTTGTATGGGCCGACCATGTAGGCCAGGAATCCCATCCCGTATGGCAGTAATGGTCCCTGGTTCCAAATGCCTTTCGGGTTATTTTGTGTCATTTGGGTTGGGATTTTTGGCCTACATGGATAGCCCATTGAAATGTAGTTGAAATGGCCGTTTTGAGTTTAACTTATCCTTACAATTCAAAGAGTGTCATTCCGACTACATTTGTATGGGCCGACCATGTAGGCCAGGAATCCCATCCCGTATGGCAGTAATGGTCCCTGGTTCCAAATGCCATTCGGGTTATTTTGTGTCATTTGGGTTGGGATTTTTGGCCTACATGGATAGCCCATTGAAATGTAGTTGAAATGGCCGTTTTGAGTTTAACTTATCCTTACAATTCAAAGAGTGTCATTCCGACTACATTTATATGGGCCAACCATGTAGGCCAATTGTCCTAAAGGGCATTTGGGAAACTGTCCCTTAGATGGCACTTTTCGGCCCTAAAGTCCCGGGCGTTAAGGGACCTAAACTGCCATTTGGGGGGGAGTTATGGGACAAATACTGCCATTTGGTGGGGAGTAATGGGAAGATTAGGGACATTTCAGGGACAGCTCCCAGGAGTTCTGGATTGATATTTTAAACTGCCGTATCTTCTCAACCGTTCGATATCCCGCTTTGAAACGTAGATATCTTGGACCAACGCGTAATTGTATGGAATCAATGTTTTGGGACAAATGTTGCCATTTGGGCCACATGAGATTCCAATGTAGTGGGAACACAAAAAAGTGTCATTTCGACTACATTTGTATGGGCCTACCATGTAGGCCAATTGTCCTAAGGGTTAGGTTACTAAATGTAACCCATTTGTGTCATTTCGACTACATTTGTATGGGCCTACCATGTAGGCCAATTGTCCTAAGGGTTAGGTTACTAAATGTAACCCTTAACACAAAAAACTCCAAAGTATTTCGAAGTTTATTTGCACCCCTGGTACTCTAAATGACTTCCAGGACGATGGGGGGAGTCAGTCAACTGCTCTGGACCGTGCCACAGCCTCGAAATCGGCCTGCACTCCAAAAACACAGCCTGGAGTAAAATAATTTGAAAAATACAGTATCCCATCCTTACGATTCAAAAAGTGTCATTCCGACTACATTTGTATGGGCCGACCATGTAGGCCAGGAATCCCATCCCGTATGGCAGTAATGGTCCCTGGTTCCAAATGCCTTTCGGGTTATTTTGTGTCATTTGGGTTGGGATTTTTGGCCTACATGGATATCCCATTGAAATGTAGTTGAAATGGCCGTTTTGAGTTTAACTTATCCTTACAATTCAAAGAGTGTCATTCCGACTACATTTATATGGGCCAACCATGTAGGCCAATTGTCCTAAAGGGCATTTGGGAAACTGTCCCTTAGATGGCACTTTTCGGCCCTAAAGTCCCGGGCGTTAAGGGACCTAAACTGCCATTTGGGGGGGAGTTATGGGACAAATACTGCCATTTGGTGGGGAGTAATGGGAAGATTAGGGACATTTCAGGGACAGCTCCCAGGAGTTCTGGATTGATATTTTAAACTGCTGTATCTTCTCAACCGTTCGATATCCCGCTTTGAAACGTAGATATCTTGGACCAACGCGTAATTGTATGGAATCAATGTTTTAAGACAAATGTTGCCATTTGGGCCACATGAGATTCCAATGTAGTGGGAACACAAAAAAGTGTCATTTCGACTACATTTGTATGGGCCTACCATGTAGGCCAATTGTCCTAAGGGTTAGGTTACTAAATGTAACCCATTTGTGTCATTTCGACTACATTTGTATGGGCCGACCATGTAGGCCAGGAATCCCAACCCGTATGGCAGTAATGGTCCCTGGTTCCAAATGTCTTTCGGGTTATTTTGTGTCATTCGGGTTGGGATTTTTGGCCTACATGGGAGCCCTGTCAAATGTAGGCCAAATGGCAGTTTTTGAGTTGTTAGGGAAATGGCAGCTTCAACTTTGTTTGACGTATAATCCCATAGAACACAAGGTTCAATGAGGCTGAGATTTTCACAGTAATTCAAGCTTTGCCCAACGATCAATTGTTATGAAAATCAATGGGAAATTCCTTACACTTTTACTATGGCATTTTGACTATGTTTGACCAATTATCCCATAGAAAACAAGGTTCAATGAGGCTGAGATTTCCACAGTAATTCAACCTCTGCCCAACGATTAATTGTCAGGAAATTCAATGGGAAATTCTTTACACTTTTTCCATAGTAATGTATGGCATTTTGACTTTGTTTGACCTATTTACCCATAGAAAACAAGGTTCAATGATGCTGACATTTTAACAGTAATTCGACCTTTGCCCAATGATTGATTGTTATGAAAATCAATGGGAAATTCCTTACACTTTTACTATAGTAATGTATGGCATTTTGACTTTGTTTGACCAATTATCCCATAGAAAACAAGGTTCAATGAAGCTGAGATTTTCACAGTAATTCAAGCTTTGCCCAACGATCAATTGTTATGAAAATCAATGGGAAATTCCTTACACTTTTACTATAGTAATGTATGGCATTTTGACTATGTTTGACCAATTATCCCATAGAAAACAAGGTTCAATGAAGCTGAGATTTTCACAGTAATTCGTCATTTGCCCAACGATTAATTTTCAAGAAAATCAATGGGAAATTCCTTAAACTTTTTCCATAGTAATGTATGGCATTTTGACTTTGTTTGACCTATTATCCCATAGAAAACAAGGTTCAATGATGCTGACATTTTAACAGTAATTCGACCTTTGCCCAATGATTGACTGTTATGAAAATCAATGGGAAATTCGTTAAACTTTTTCCATAGTAATGTATGGCATTTTGACTATGTTTGACCAATTATCCCATAGAAAACAAGGTTCAATGAAGCTGAGATTTTCACAGTAATTCAACCTTTGCCCAACGATCAATTGTTATGAAAATCAATGGGAAATTCCTTACACTTTTACTATGGCATTTTGACTATGTTTGACCAATTATCCCATAGAAAACAAGGTTCAATGAAGCTGACATTTTAACAGTAATTCGACCTTTGCCCAACGATTAATTTTCATGAAAATCAATGGGAAATTCCTTAAACTTTTTCCATAGTAATGTATGGCATTTTGACTTTGTTTGACCAATTATCCCATAGAAAACAAGGTTCAATGAGGCTGAGATTTTCACAGTAATTCAAGCTTTGCCCAACAATCAATTGTCATGAAAATCAATGGGAAATTCCTTAAACTTTTTCCATAGTAATGTATGGCATTTTGACTTTGTTTGACCAATTATCCCATAGAAAACAAGGTTCAATGAAGCTGAGATTTTCACAGTAATTCAACCTTTTCCCAACAATCCATTTTCATGAAAATCAATGGGAAATTCTTTACACTTTTTCCATAGTAATGTATGGCATTTTGACTTTGTTTGACCTATTATCCCATAGAAAACAAGGTTCAATGAAGCTGAGATTTTCACAGTAATTCAACCTTTTCCCAACAATCCATTTTCATGAAAATCAATGGGACATTCTTTACACTTTTTCCATAGTAATGTATGGCATTTCGACTATGTTTGACCTATTATCCCATAGAAAACAAGGTTCAATGAGGTTGAGATTTTCACAGTATTTCAATCTTTGCCCATAGATTACATGGTGTGAATATCAATGGGAAATTCACTGTTTTTTGTGAATGTCTCCAGTCTTTTAATTCATTAAAAATACTTTAAAGGCAAATAAAGGGATGCATTCTTTTTGTCAATGAAGAGGGGGTCGTGGAGATGAAATGGCTGAAATTTAGAGTTCGTAGGTCCAAGTAAAGGTGCCCAAAACCAGGCGTTTAGGTCAAAGGTCAAAAGGTCGTAATTGGTGCATTATGTAAAAATGGCCATAGAGTCTGAGAAAAAGGTTGAAACTGCCTGAATTTTGCACCACACCTTCCCCCTTATGTGTAGAGTACATATGTCCAAGTTAAAGTGCCCGAAAACAGCAACAAATGTGTAAATTGGGCCTAAAGTATGTTAAAGGGCCGGTACATTTGACCTATGTACAAACGGTCATAGAATCTGAGACAAAGGTTGAAACTGCCTGGATTTCGCAGGACACCTTCCCCCTGATACCTTAATTCAGTCTGGAAAGTAAGAAGTCTGTAGACCCTTGGGAAAGCTATCTCCTGTTAGCAGCATGCTAATGAGATCAATCCAATTCATGCTAGTAGAGCATCCTCTGGTGTCCACCATATATCATTTCCATCAACATCTGTCTTGTAGAAATGGTTTTATGGCACCCAACAGAAACAGACACATGTGGACGTAATTTACAGTCTTTTAATTAATTAAAAATACTTTAAAGCAAAATAGAGGAATTCTTTCTTTTTGTTAATGAAGAGAGGGTCGTGGAGATGAAATGCCTAAAATTTGGAGTTTGTAGGTCCAAGTTAAGGTGCCCAAAAACAGTAAAAAAGGTCTTAATTGGCTCTAAATCCTCTTAAAGGGCCGGTAAATTTGACCTATGCAAAAATGGCCATAATCTCTTAAATATGGGTCCCAGAAACCTCAGATTACGCACACACATTGTGGACTAGGCCTACAATGAGGTCACGTGAACAAAATCCCTCTAAAATGTCTAGAAAAGAAATTTGCCTGTATGAAACTCAGAGAACAGGAGGGTGAACATCTTAGCAAGATGTACACCCTGTCGTGCTGTTAAGTCAGATTGGAGCAATTTTGTTCTAAACATCTGAGAGCTCTGCTTTTTTAATATGTTGTAGCCATGCTACTGCTGTCCATCATATATCATTTTCATCAACATCTGTCATGTAAATCAGGCCTAAATTACCATAAAGAGCAGTCAATTTGACCTATGTAAATTGTCATAGCATCTGAGAAAAAGGTTGAAACTGCCTGGATTTCGCAGGACACCTTCCCCCTGATACCTTAATTCAGTCTGGAAAGTAAGAAGTCTGTAGACCCTTGGGAAAGCTATCTCCTGTTAGCAGCATGCTAATGAGATCAATCCAATTCATGCTAGTAGAGTGTCCTTTTTTGTCCAACATATGTGAATTTCATTAAAGAAAGTCGTTTATTAGTGTTTTTAAAGGACCCAACAAAAACCCTCTTGACTCTAAACACTGAAACAGACTTTTTTTTAAAAGGCCCGTTATCCGAATGGCCCAATTCATCCCAAAACACACTAGGCCCGTTTTCATAACAGTCTTTTCTCTTTATTTTTATACTTTAAATCAAAGTAGAGATTTAAATCCTTTTCCTCTTCAAAGAGGGGCTTGTGACCATTAAATATCTACAATGTGGATCTCGTAGCTGCAAGTTAAGGTCCCCAAAAACAGCAACAAAGGTCTAAATTAAGCTAAATTTAATTCTCTTAAAGGGCCGGTAAATTTGAAACGGCCATAAAATCTGAGAAAAAGGTTGAAACTGCCTGCATTTTGCAACACACATTCTCCCTGATACCTTGATTCATGCTGCGAAGTAAGAAGTCTGTAGACCCTAGGGAAAGCTATCTCTTGTTAGCAACATGCTAACAAGATCAATCCAATTCATGCTAGTAGAGCTTCCTCTGGTGTCCACCATATATCATTTCCATCAACATCTGTCTTGTAGAAATGGTTTTATGGCACCCAACAGAAACAGACACATGTGGACGTAATTTACAGTCTTTTAATTAATTAAAAATACTTTAAAGCAAAATAGAGGAATTCTTTCTTTTTGACAATGAAGAGAGGGTTGTGGAGATGAAATGCCTAAAATTTAGAGTTCGTAGGTCCAAGTTAAGGTGCCCAAAACCAGGCGTTTAGGTCAAAGGTCAAAAGGTCGTAATTGGTGCATTATGTAAAAATGGCCATAGAGTCTGAGAAAAAGGTTGAAACTGCCTGCATTTTGCAACACACATTCTCCCTGATACCTTGATTCATGCTGCGAAGTAAGAAGTCTGTAGACCCTAGGGAAAGCTATCTCCTGTTAGCAACATGCTAACAAGATCAATCCAATTCATGCTAGTAGAGCTTCCTCTGGTGTCCACCATATATCATTTCCATCAACATCTGTCTTGTAGAAATGGTTTTATGGCACCCAACAGAAACAGACACATGTGGACGTAATTTACAGTCTTTTAATTAATTAAAAATACTTTAAAGCAAAATAGAGGGATGCATTCTTTTTGTCAATGAAGAGGGGGTTGTGGAGATGAAATGGCTGAAATTTAGAGTTCGTAGGTCCAAGTTAAGGTGCCCAAAACCAGGCGTTTAGGTCAAAGGTCAAAAGGTCGTAATTGGTGCATTATGTAAAAATGGCCATAGAGTCTGAGAAAAAGGTTGAAACTGTCTGCATTTTGCAACACACATTCTCCCTGATACCTTGATTCATGCTGAGAAGTAAGAAGTCTGTAGACCCTAGGG